>JARBWK010000687.1:0-26128 GCA_030556195.1 Anolis apletophallus
CCATAATTCATCTTAAAGGCAACCCATAAACCGGCCACAAGGACATCTGACATCTCTAAGCTCTTCCTCTTCTCCACCTTTCCTTCAAAGAAGGTCCTTACTTACTCCTCCGCACCCACCCAAGACTTCCTCCTCACACTTGCTAATAGCAACCTATCAAATTCCTCCGCAAAGACTTATTTGGCTGCAATCTCATGGCGTATCCAACAAGAGAGCAAACCAGCCCTCTTCTCACACTACAAAATTAAAAACCTTTCTCCAAGGATATAAGGACCTTCCTTCTCCATCAAGAGCGTGGACCTAGCCTTGAGGCAACTTTCTGGACCACACTTTGAGCTGTGGCCTCCTCCTCCCTCCTCCTCCTCCTCCCTTGGAAGCATGCCTTCTTGGTTACAATCACCTCCGCTCGCTGCTCCTCTGACCTCTGACCCCTCCAGATCGACAAGCCTTATTTGACCTTTCATCGAGATCAGGCAGTCCTTTGAATGGACGCCGGCTTCCTGCCGAAGGTTGTGTCTGACTTCCACAACAATCAAGACGCAATCCTCCCCGCCTTCTTCCAGGAGCCTTCTCCCCAACTAGAACAATGTCTCCACACTCTGGACGTCGAAAGGGCCCTTCTGTTTTAGAAGGACAGGACTCAGGCTCTCCAGAAGACCAAGAGGCCCTTTTTCTCATGCGGACAAACTGGGGCTCCCTGTCTCACCCCAAAGACTGTCTCACCGGATTACTTGGCCATTGGGTTGGTCTACCAGCTGGCAAAAATCAGGAGACCTCTGACCTAATTTAACCAAGGCCATAGCAGCCTCCATCCCTTTCAGATATCGACTCTCTCCACCTCACAGCTTGGAGGGTCACTCCTTGACCTCCGTGCCAACTAGCCTCCTAAAGGCAGACCATAATTCATCTTAAAGGCAGCCCATAAACCGGCCACAAGGACATCTGACATCTCTAAGCTCTTCCTCTTCTCCACCTTTCCTTCAAAGAAGGTCCTTACCTACTCCTCCGCACCCACCCAAGACTTCCTCCTCACACTTGCTAATAACAACCTATCAGATTCCTCCACAAAGACTTATTTGGCTGCAATCTCATGGCGTATCCAACAAGAGAGCAAACCAGCCCTCTTCTCACACTAAAAAAATTAAAAACCTTTCTCCAAGGATATAAGGACCTCCCTTCTCCATCAAGAGCCTGGACCTAGCCTTGAGGCAACTTTCCAGACCACCCTTTGAGCTGTGGCCTCCTCCTCCTCCTCCTCCCTTGGAAGCATGCCTTCTTGGTTGCAATCACCTCCGCTCGCTGCTCCTCTGACCTCTGACCCCTCCAGATCGACAAGCCTTATTTGACCTTTCATCGAGATCGGGCAGTCCTTTGAACGGACACCTGATTCCTGCTGAAGGTTGTGCCCGACTTCCACAACAATCAGGACACAATCCTGCCCGCCTTCTTCCAGGAGCCTTCTCCCCAACCAGAATAACATCTCTACGCTCTGGACGTTGAAAGGGCCCTTCTGTTTTAGAAGGACAGGACTCAGGCTCTCCAGAAGACCAAGAGGCCCTTTTTCTCATGCGGACAAACTGGGGCTCCCTGTCTCACCCCAAACACTGTCGCACCAGATTACTTGGCCATTGGGTTGGTCTACCAGCTGGCAAAAATCAGGAGACCTCTGACCTAATTTAACCAAGGCCATAGCAGCCTCCATCCCTTTCAGATATCGACTCTCTCCACCTCACAGCTTGGAGGGTCACTCCTTGACCTCCATGCCCACTAGCCTCCTAAGGCAGTCCATAATTCATCTTAAAGGCAGCCCATAAACCGGCCACATGGACACCTGACATCTCTAAGCTCTTCCTCTTCTCCACCTTTCCTTCAAAGAAGGTCCTTACCTACTCCTCCGCACCCACCCAAAAAATTAAAAGCCTTTCTCCAAGGATATAAGGACCTCCCTTCTCCATCAAGAGCCTGGACCTAGCCTTGAGGCAAATTTCCAGACCACCCTTTGAGCTGTGGCCTCCTCCTCCCTCCTCCTCCTCCTTCTCCCTTGGAAGCATGCCTTCTTGGTTGCAATCACCTCCGCTCGCTGCTCCTCTGATCCCTCTGGATCAACAAGCCTTATTTGACCTTCCATCCAGATCGGGCAGTCCTTTGAACGGACGCCTGCTTCTTGCAGAGGATTGTATCCAACTTCCACAACAATCAGGACGTAATTCTGCCCGCCTTCTTCCAGGAGCCTTCTCCGCAACTAGAATAACATCTCTATGCTCTGGACGTTAAACTGGCCCTTCTGTTTTATAAGGACAGAACTCAGGCTCTCAGGAAGGCTCTTTGTCTCATACCGGGCAGACAAACTGGGACTCGCTGTCTCATACCAAAGACTTTCCCACTGAATTGCCTTGGCCATTGGGTTGGTCTACCAGCTGGCGAAAATCAGGGGACCTCTGACTCTGTTCAACCGGGGCCGTAGCAGCCTCCTCTGCTTTTCTGCAGGGCATCCCTTTCAAGGCATCCCATTTGCAAAGAGCCTTCTGGCCCATCCCCTTGACATGGGTGTCCCACTACAGGCTGGATGCCAGATCCTACCAGGAAACTGCCTTCGACCGCGCGGTACTCTCGTCCTGCCTCTTAAGGGACTTCCCTTACATCCTGTTGCACTCCAGGCAAGACGGGGACTCTCTAGATGCAATCACACAACACCAGCACTTGAAATATAGTCATTTATTAAAAGCAGATAATATCAGCAATGCAATGAAGAATTAAATAGGTTCAAAGAAAACACATCTATAATCCAAACAGGAAGGTTTCAGGAGCCCAAAGCAGTCCAGGTGAATATAATCCAAACAGGAAAGTTTCAGGAGCAAAAGAGTCCAAGAGAATCCAATATAGTCCAAAAGAATCAATATCCTAGAAAGCACAAACTAGAATCTCCAAGGCATCGCAGAATTCTTAAGTCCATGAGCATGAATGCAATCAATTGCAAAAGAACCTCCCATGAATCGAAGTTGCCAAGAACTAAAGCATTTCACAGCAAAAGGTATCTAAATAGTCAAAACCAAACTGCTTTCGATTCTCTTAATTGGCTGTCCAGGCCCAGAAGCAAACGGCCTTCGAGTTGCTCATTAAAATCCCTTCGCTGCGGCTTCTCTGCTGGCTGAACTATCAACACAAGTGCTAACGTTATCTCTCTCAGTTCTAACAGACTGATTCCCCTAAGAACGGAGCTCAGAAAAATTCCCATCCCTTTGGAAAGAAGCCCTCTGCACAGAGGCCCTTGCAGCCAAAGAAGTTACAAACCCAACACACCCCACCTTTCAAGGTGAATGACCCTTCCCATGGTCTGGAATAGCTCTCTGCTTTGAGCAATGAACGTTTGTCTGTATTGATGTTCACATTTCTCATTTTTGGGTTTGTCTGTGATCTGAGTCAAGTTCATTGTTCAGATATATGTATGACACCTTCACAATTTGCAGACATGGAGATGAAGAACTTTTTGGGCACTTTGGAAGAACTGCCTTTTCTCTCCAGTGTTTTTACTCTGATCTCTGGGGCACACCTCCAAAAAATGACACAAAATGACACTCTAACACAGTAATACATATCTATATGGTTCAGACCTGGGCCTGTATGAACACAACAAAGATATCCTGGCAGGAATCACAAATTTGCAGCCATGGAGAAGAAGAACTCAACAAGTTCCTGGCACCACTCAAACAAGCAGCAAACTTGGTATGAATACTCAATATGCCCAAACGTGAACACAGATGGAGTTTGGGGAAAATCACATTTGGGAGTTACAGTGGGATTTATAGATAACACACAATCAAAAGCAAAACTCTTGCAACAATGGAAGGACCACTGCAGAAAGTACTTTTCTTGAGTTTAGATGCCCTAGTCATCCGGCACACCTGATGATCGCTCAAGGCACACTAGTGTGCCACGGCACACTGGTTGGGAAACACTGCCCTAGTCATCTGCAAACCCAATTAACAAGTGGGCCACACGGTTTACAGAGAACCTACACACACAGATAGATACCAACAGAAGAACTCCAAGCATCACCCAAGTCAACAAAGAAGCACCATTAAAGCCCTGGCAGACCGGGCAAAAAGGATGTGTGAAGCTCACCTCCCTCCTCCAAGGGGAACGGAACCCCCTCAACTGGGCTCTCCGGGCCAATGGAGACTCCACCAGAGACATCGGAAGAGCTGCAAGACGGAGAACAAGCCACGAGAGGAAAGACAAAGACCCACCCAGAGGAAAAGGGTTCTTGCCATCCATCAAGGGAACCACTGACCGCAGAGGGAAGCTGATGAGGAAACACACCCTACAGACTATCTCCAGACCCACCGAGAAGATCCAAGCCACGCTCCGTTCAGCAAAGGTCAAGAGGGATCCTCTCTCCCCGCAGGACTGTATCCTGTGCAGAAGTGTGGACGAGACGTCTCCATAGGGACCCCCAAAGGCAGCAGCATTGCCCAGGCACGAATCAAGGGACACGAAAGGCAGTGCAGACTCAGGATCTCCCATGATGCTCAAGAGCACGGCGGCTCACAGTGTGAGTATAGTGTGGGTTCTATGGGTCACGCTACCTAGGTTTCCTTATTGTAGTCTTGCTGGTAAATGGCTTGTTCTCTTGTGTCTTGTTCTAGATGTGAGTCATGACTCGTAGTCGCTGACCACCTTCTCAGCTGAAGAAGGGAGTTGCCTTCCTGAAAGAGGGCGTTGGAGAACCCGGCAGCCCTCTCGCACTGATCCTGGACCTGCAACGGGACTTTTCCTCTCCTTGGATTGGAGGTACTGTCTTGCAATAGCTCAGGTCCTTTCTGGAGGGCCGATCTCAGAAGGTGTTACTGGGAGATACCTGCTCAACCCCTCAACCATTGTCTTGTGGGGTTCCTCAGGGTTCAATACTATCTCCCATGTTGTTTAACATCTACACGAAGCCGCTGGGGGAGGTCATCCGGAGTTTCGGAGTGCGGTGTTATCTGTACGCAGATGACGTCCAACTCTGTCACTCCTTTCCACCTACTACTAAGGAGGCTGTCTTGGTCCTGAACCGGTGCTTGGCCACTGTGTCGGACTGGATGAGAGCGAGCAAATTGAAATCGAATCCAGACAAGACAGAGGCACTCCTGGTCAGTCGAAAGGCCGAACAGGGCATAGGGTTACAGCCTGTGTTGGACGGGGTTACACTCCCCCTGAAAACGCAGGTTCGCAGTCTGGGTGTGATCCTGGATTCATTGCTGAGCCTGGAACCCCAGGTGACCAGGGGAGCATTTGCACAGTTAAAACTTGTGCGCCAGCTGCGCCCGTACCTTGGGAAGTCTGACTTGGCCACGGTAGTCCATGCTCTGGTTACATCCTGTATAGATCACTGCAACGCTCTCTACGTGGGGCTGCCCTTGAAGACTGCTCGGAAGCTTCAATTGGTCCAACGGACAGCAGCCAGGTTGATAACAGGAGCAGCACTCAGGGCGCGTACAACTCCCCTGTTGTGCCAGCTCCACTGGCTACCAGTTTGCTACTGGGCACAATTCAAAGTGCTGGTTTTGGCCTTTAAAGCTCTAAACGGTTCTGGCCCAACTTACCTGTCCGAACGCATCTCTCCCTATGAACCATCAAGATGCTTAAGATCATCCGGAGAGGCCCTGCTCTCGGTCCCGCCCGCTTTTCAGGAGCGCCTGGCAAGGACGAGAGACAGGGCCTTCTCAGTGGTGGCTCCTCGGCTTTGGAACGCCCTTCCTAGTGACATCAGATCGGCCCCCTCCCTCCTGACATTTCGTAAGAAAGTCAAGACTTGGCTTTTCGGGCAAGCATTCGCAGACGAACTTTAATCGAGATCAAGGATTCTATGACGACGAAACGGAAACCGATTTTAAGATTGTGGAGCTGAGATTTGTATTTTGGAGTTTTTAACAGTTATTTTTATATGTTTTTATATGACTGCTTTTATCTTGTGATATATTGTATATGGGCACTTGTTGCCGCTTGTTCACCGCCTCGAGTCGCCTTCGGGCTGAGAGAGGCGGTATAGAAGTATGGCAAATAAATAAATAAATAAATACATAAATAAATAAATTTTCATCCAATTTGGACCTTTTCAGCTCCTTTGAACCATGGCTGACTCTTTCTTTTGAGAGCTGTGCTCCACGATGATCTTCTTCCTTTCGCAGAATAGCGACGTGATCATAGCTCACTTTTCCTTCTTTCGGAAGATTTGGAGCCCTGAGGCTTTCCTACGTTGGGACTGATCTCAGGCGGAGAGACTCTCTGTTTGAGAGCAGTTGCTCCTTTCTCCTTTTTCATTGGATTGAGCTTTGTTTTGGGGATTTGGGTGTCACCACGTACTACGTATATGGTCATTGCGGTTCTCCTATTGCATAGACTCTAGATTGTGTTGTTTGCATCTTTGACAAGTATTCTGGGATATTGCTTAGCAGTAGAGCCAGCTCGCTTTGCCGGGCGTCTCTTAGCCGGTGTGGCTGACCATGTGCAGCCGCAGCGCCACCGCCTCTTCAAAGCCTCCTGACAGCCGGACGGAGCAGGTGAATCCCTGGAAGCAGGCATGTAGCCGGGGGGGGGGGGCTTGACTTTCTCCACCTCCCAAATTGTCAGGGTGTTCAAGATAGGTGCATCGGGCAAATCCAGGGGCTAATTCTGTAGAACAGTGTTTCCCAACCGCTGTGACGCGGCACAGTAGTGTGCCATGACGGACCTCCTGCTGTGCCGCGAGAAAAGCTCTATGCCCCGCCAAACTCCTGCTGCTTGGGGGGGGGGGGGGGAAGGGCCAGGCGGCGGCGAAGAAAAAGAAGAAGGGCCCGGGGCGCCGCCTCCTTTGGCCGTTTCCCCAGCCAGCCTCCAATCCGCCATGACTCCCGCCATGACTCTCGCCCCTTGCTCACTGAAGCCGCACAGAGGAAGAAGCTGGGGGGAGGGGCGGGGCATGGCACGGCCTGGCTCCACCCCCTCCCCGGCTTCTGCTCTCCCACAGCTTCTCCAGCCTTGAGGGGACAGTGCCAAGCCAGCATTGTGCTGGCTCTGCCACCGCCGGCGTGGTATTGCCCCCTCAAGGCTGGAGAAGCTGTGGGTGAGCTGAAGCCGGGGGAGGGGTGGGGCATGGCGTGGCTTGGCTCCGCCCCCGGCTTCAGCTCTCCCACACCTTCTCCAGTCTTGAGGGGACAGTGCCAAGCCAGCATTGTGCTGGCTCTGCCACCGCTGGCTTGGCATTGCTCCCTCAAGGCTGGAGAAGCTGTGGGAGAGCTGAAGCTGGGGGAGGGGCGGGCATGGCGCAGCCTGGCTCCGCCCCTTCCACGGCTTCCACTCTCCCACACCTTCTCCAGCCTTGAGGGGTCAGTGCCAAGCCAGCATTGTGCTGGCTCTGCCACCGCTGGCTTGGCATTGCCCCTCAAGGCTGGAGAAGCTGTGGGAGAGCTGAAGCTGGGGGAGGGGTGGGGCATGGCGCGACCTGGCTCCACCCCCTCCCCTCCCACACCTTCTCCAGCCTTCTGCCCAGCACCTTCTCCAGCCTTGGCATTGGGGACAGTGCTGGGGGGGGGGCCAGCATTGTGCTGGCTCTGCCACATTGTGCTGGCTCTGGCATTTGCCCTCAAGGCTGGAGAAGCTGTGGGAGAGCTGAAAGGGGGAGGGGGAGGGCATGGGGCTGGCTCCGCCCCCTTGGCATCCAGCCTTGAGGGGCCTGGCCAGCTGCCCCTCTGCCACCGCCCTTGGCATTTCAAGGCACTGTGGGAGAGCAGCCTGGGGGAGGGGCGGGGCATGGCATGGCCTGGCCTCCGCCCATCCCCTGGCAGCTGCAGCTTCTCCCAGCAGGCCACCATCCCCCAGCTGTTCTTTACTGTATTAGAGTGCCATTTTGTGTCATTTTGGTTGGTGGTGTGCCCCCGGATTTTTTTTAATGTTAAAAGTGTGCCGCGGCTCAAACAAGGTTGGGAAACACTGCTGTAGAAGATTATTTCAGAGCTGTAGTGCTCACACCATGTGTCGATTCACTCCTACAGAACATTACTGAAAGGTTCATGTCAAGACGTCGTAACCAGTTTCCAGGTTCTCCTCCCTGGGATTTCACCATATGGAACTAGAGGGGACGTGGTTTTAAAAAGGGAATTTTCAGAGATGTCCCCAATGCCTCCTCTATGTCCTGATTTACTGCCCTATTGGCCTATTTCTGCAGTAGGCCTATGTTTACAGAAAATGCCGATCATTTGAGAAACCAGTGCTCCAAAGAAGACGTGACCATTCAAGGGTAACAGTCCATCCGGACAAAACCAGCTAGCAAGTGGCTAGTTAGTACTCCCCGAGTTTCCCAGTCGCTCTGGAGCCATGTTTGCAACAGACTAACAGATCTCCAGCCTTCTCCGCCAAAGGGGTTCTTACGACCAACAGATAGATGTGTTTTTTGGTGACCATTCTGAAACCCCCCTCATAACCCCCCCAAGTCTCCTGACCCCCAGGTTGAGAAATGCTGATCTAGGTGCTAGAGCAGGGGTGCCCACACTTTTTCAGCACGCGAGCTACTTATAATAAAACCAAGTCAGAAAGATCTACCTACCTCCTCAAGGCTGGAGAGGGGGGAGGGGTGGGGGGGGGCTTGGCATGGCCTGGCTCCACCCCCTCTGGCTTTGGAGCTCCCAGCAGCTTCTCCAGGCTTGAGGATGGCAATGCCAAGCCAGTGGTGGCATAGCTAGCACAAGGCTGGCTTGGCACTGCCATCCTCAAGCCTGGAGAAGCTGCTGGGAGCTCCAAAGCCAGAGGGGAAGGGGTGGGGCTTGGCCCGTCCTGGCTCCACCCCCTCTGGCTTCCGCTCTACCAGCAGCTTCTCCAGGCTTGAGGATGGCAGTGCCAAGCCAGTGGTGGCATAGCTAGCACAAGGCTGGCTTGGCAGTGCCATCCTCAAGCCTGGAGAAGCTGCTGGGAGCTCCAAAGCCAGGGAGGGGGTGGGGCTTGGTGCGGCCTGGCTCCGCCCCCTCTGGCTTCCGCTCTACCAGCAGCTTCTCCAGGCTTGAGGAGGTCAATGCCAAGCCAGCCTTGTGCTATCTATGTCACCACTGGCTTGGCATTGCCATCCTCAAGCCTGGAGAAGCTGCTGGAAGCTCCAAAGTCAGCGGGGAGGGGGCGGGGCTTGGCATAGCCTGTCATCACCCCTCTCTAGCTTCAGCTCTACCAGCAGCTTCTCCAGGCTTGAGGATGGCAGTGCCAAGCCAGCCTTGTGCTAGCTATGCCACCACTGGCTTGGCATTGCCATCCTCAAGCCTGGAGAAGCTGCTGGTAGAGCGGAAGCCAGAGGGGGGGCGGAGCCAGGCCACGCCAAGCCCCGCCCCCCCCCTCTGGCTTTGGAGCTCCCAGCAGCTTCTCCAGGCTTGAGGATGGCAGTGCCAAGCCAGCCTTGTGCTAGCTATGCCACCACTGGCTTGCATTGCTATCCTCAAGCCTGGAGAAGCCTAGAGCTGCTGCCAGAGGGGGGAGAGGCCGTGAGCAAGCCCCCTGCCCCTCTCCTCTGGCTTTGGAGCTCCCAGCAGCTTCTCCAGGCTTGAGGATGGAGAAGCTTACTGTTCCATTCGCTTAGCTTTTTAGGCAGCTCTCCCCATTCATTGTAGCCATTTTCTGTGCCCGCACTTATTTTTTATTTCCTCCCATTGTGTTACAGTTCCATCCGGTTTCCGTAAGTCCTCAACCTTTGTGATCCCGTTCTGTTCCAAGTGTCATCCATGGCTCCTCAATGCAACAACTGATCCTGCCGTCGTCTCGCGGATGTCCGGAAGCCCGTGACCTGGGGAGCCTGCTGTGGTCAGCCCGTAGGATCCCTGGGAAGCAAGCAGGCCACTTTGGACCCATGGCCAGGCGGGATTTCTAGTTTCCCTCTTCCAAATGGATGGACCTCCGTTTCCACATCTGCAGCAAACCCCTGTGTGGATCACATGAACTCACCGTCATTTCCTCTTATACATTTATGAACATACACGAACTCTTATGGACTTTTGCCAACTTTTAAGGACTTTCGGGAACTTTTGCAAACTTTATTCGAAACCCTCTGGACTTTTCTCTCGATTTATAGATTTTTATTGATTCTGGTGGGTGGGATGGGCCGAGGGTATGAGATGATATGGTTCCTACTTCTGTGTTACTTGAATGTATTCCCTATATGTTTTCCCTTTCCCTGTATTCCAATATGAAATATGACATGCCACCTCTTCGTGCTCATCCAAACCCCAGGGGATGGTCCTACTTCCTGGGCTAAGTTAATCCCCTGACTCTGGACTTAATCCAAGACATTCTTGCGTGGACAATAAGAGCGGACATCCCTCTGGAACAAAAGAGCTGGCTGGCTTGAAGACATTTTCCTTATCGCTGGCCATCGGGCATACATTAGCATTCTGTCTATATGTCTATACATGACTGTCTGTCTATATATGTTGTATGTCTATGGCATTGGATATTTGCTGTATATGTATGTGATCCGCCCTCATTGTAATCCACCCTGAGTTAAATAAATAAATAAATAATGGAGTAAATAATAAATGTAATGTAATAATAGAGTAAAATAATAAATAATAATAAATAATATTAAATAATAAGCTTTTGCCATAAGAATGGGTATCATTATGGCACGGGTTGGGGTGATAGCCACCATTGGCTGTCAAATGTTGCAGTCTTGGCATTGAATGTTTGCCTGTTGAAAATTGTGATCAAGTCCCCAAATCACAGATATAGTAAATATCTCTCTTTCTCGGCATTACTTCGTGAACGAAGATTCTTAGGAAGGACTCATCCCACGCTTTTTACAAGCGTGTTGATGACTAAAAAGGCCAATCTGAGATAGGCAAGTCTGGTTGCAGAAAGCACAGCAGAAAGTCTCATTGGGGTGATGTTGTTTCCAAGTTGCGGTTCTTTCTGCGTTGTCGTTTCTCTTCAAGACCCGTTCGGTGTGTCTTCTCGAAAGAGGCCGCAGCATTGTGGATAGTGCGTCTCCATGCCTCCCGATGTGAGGCCAGGGTGGACCATTGTTGGTGATCAATCTGGCCGAGCCTGAGATGTTGTTTCAGGGAGTCCTTATATCTCTTTTTTGGGGCGCCTCTCTTGTTCTGACCCGTGGCGAGTTCACCGTAGAGTAGTATCTTTGGGAGGCGATAGTCCTCCATCCTAGAGATGTGCCCTGCCCAGCGCAGCTGTCTTCTCAATAGCATGGCCTCAATGCTGGTGATCCCTGCTTGCTCAAGGACAGCAACATTCGTCACATAGTCAGTCCAGTGTATATTTAGGATTGTGCGAAGACAGCGCTGATGAAAGCGTTCGAGGAGTCGCAGGTGTTGGCGATAGGTGACCCATGTTTCAGACCCATATAGGAGAATAGACAGTACGATAGCTCTGTACACACTGATTTTGGTGCTTTGCCTCAGGTGCTTGTTGCTCCAGACTCTTTTGTGAAGCCTTCCGAATGCACTCTATGCCTTTGCTAATCTGTGATCTATCTCTTTGTCAATCTTGGCATCTGAAGAGATGATGCTTCCCAGGGAGGTGAACTGCTGAACGGACTTTAGCACAGATGTGCCTATGCTGATGTGGGGATGATGGTGTTCTTCCTGTGGTGCGGGCTGGTAGAGGACGTCCGTTTTCTTCAGGCTGACTTCCAGCCCAAACAGCTCTGCAGCTGTTGCAAAGCAGGATGTGAGGCGCTGCAGGGCTGCTTCTGAATGGGCGACAAGGGCAGCATCGTCTGCAAAAAGCAGCTCACGGACTAGATAGTTTTGGAGTCTTAGTGCGAGCCCTCAGACGGCTTAAGTTGAATAAGCTACCATCAGTACGATAGCGTATATATATATGCCGTCTTCTTCTTCGAGGTCTGCCGTAGCCCTTTGGAGCATCATGCTGAAGAAGATTGTAAATAGGGTTGGTGCAAGAATGCAACCTTGTTTCACTCCATTAATCATGAGAAAGGGCTCCGAGAGAGCATCGCCGTATCTGACTTGTCCGCGCTGGCCCTCATGTAGCAAGATGATCATTTTGAGGAATTTGGGGGGGGGCATCCTAGACGACTCCACCCAATCAGCTTGAAGCCGGCAAGGGTGCGGAGGGCGGGGAATTTGAACCTTGACAGTTCTGTACTTCTCTAAAAATGTAATGTTTTGCCTTCTGAGGCATGTCAGCTTTGCGGGCAAGGTATTGCGGCTGTCATCCTTTCCAGCTGGAATGAAATAAACAACTTGGTGGCGTTTCTTCAACTTTGGTGAGATTTATTTGGGGGAAAAGGGAAAACTTTGAATCTGGGTGCTTCTTTTCTCAACAGAGTATCGGACCCTCTTTGGTGGGTCTCAGGCCCGGATTACCCATAAGGCCACCCGAGGCCATGGCCTCGGGCGGCAGCTATGGGGGGGGATTTGGACCCCCCAAAATTTTTTTAAATAAAAATTTAAAGTTTGAGACGAACAGGCGGGGGGAAGCCATGGCTGACGCCCTAGGGGCAGGACTTCCCCCCGCCTGTCACCCCCCCCCCCCCGCACCCAGGACTATGGCGGAGGAGGCAAAGGCACCCTCCTGCCGGCTGCCGCGCGCGCATGCCCAGCAGCGCCCTGTGGGCGGAGCTTCTCCTCCTCCTTGCGCCCTCCTTCCAATCCTTCCTGGTTCGGCGACGAGGAGGAGGAGAAGCTCTGCCTACGGGGCGCTGCTGGGCATGCGCCGTGGGAGCTTCCCTTCCTCTTCCTTCTTGTTGCCGAACCAGGAAGGCAGTCGCAGCGATGAGGAGGAGGAAGGGAAGCTCCCACGGGGCATGCTCAGCAGCGCTCCGGGGGCGGGGCGTCCCTTCCTGCTTCTCTCCGTGACCGGATAGAAGGAGGGAGGAAGCCCCGCCCCCCGGGGCGCTGCTTCCAAAGGATGGCCTAGGGTGGCAAAACGCATTAATCTGGGCCTGGTGGGTCTGCGGGGCTTTTTTCCTTCTCCAGACAATCCCCTTTTAAGTTCCTGCTCGACAACAATGGCACGATATGATCGGAATATACGGAATATGATCATTCCTGGGTTATGAATGTCATTTCCTAATTGGTTCTATCATACAAAATATAGGAAAATCAAGGAACACGAAAGGCACTGCAGACTCCTTCAACCAGAGAAGTCAGCCATAGCAGAGCACTTGATGAACCAACCTGGACACAACATATTATTTGAGGACACAGAAATGCTGAACCACTCTCACAACCACCATGTCAGGCGACACAGAGAAGCCATTGAAATCCACAAGAAGCATGTGGACAATTTCAACAGAAAGGAAGAAAAAGTAAAAATGAACAAAATGAACAAAATCTGGCTCCCAGTATTCAAAAACTCTAAAATTATAATAGTAAATAAAGAACAAACTCAAATACAGGGGAACTCCAGACAAGAAACCATCAGGAACAGCTAATCAGCTCTCAACAAAGGATTTCCCCAGGCCAGGGGTGGGCTACCTACGGCCCGCGGGCCGGATGTGGCCCGGCAGCTGATTCTGTCCGGCCCGGGGAGAAGGGCATCGGGGGCGGGGCCAAGAGGAAGGGGTGCCACTGCTGCCATCCCATTGCGGGTTCTGTGGGGCCTGTGTCAGCAGACAGGCCGGAGGAGCGGCGGCTTTGGAGTGCCTGCCATCCCTGGAGGCGATCGGGGCCTGCATCGGGAGCATTCGGCGACCTACGGCGGCCGATCGCCCTGGCGACCCAGAAGACTTAATCATCTTCCGGGTCGCCAGGGCAATCAGCTGGGGAATCACCGACTACTCCCCCTGCTGGCCCGGATTGCCTCCAGGGATGGCAGGCACTCCATAGCAGGGTGATCAGCTGGGGAACGGATGGGGGCGAGAGCGGGCGGAGGCCTGCAGCCTCCGATTGCCTGCTGCTCTGCTCTCCTCTGCTGCGGCGGCGGCTAAGTCCGCTTTGCCATCCTCTGGGCTGGGTCCATTGGGCCATTCCATCTTGGTTCACACCTTGTCTTCTTGAATTTTATTTTATTTTATTTTAGTGGTTTTTATTATTATTTTATAATAATTTTATTATAATAATATAATAAGTAATATAATATAATGTTGTATTATATTATAATTTCAATATATTATAACGTCTATATATATACTATAATATAATAATTATGATATTTATACTAATAATATATGAATATTCTTGAGATATTAATATGTTAATATTAATGATATGTTTATATATAGTAAATAAATAAATAAATAAATAATGTAGATTAGAATGTAGTTCAGCCTTTAGGTGCGGCCCTCCATAATATTTTTTGGCTCTCGTGTGGCCGCTTGGAAAAAATAATTGCCCACCCCTGATATAGATGTTGGAAAAAAATACTGTCACGCCATCAAATGCTAATCTCGGTGGTCATTTGAAACATTCACACCTACCTCCAACAGACAAGAGTCACTCTCCCTCCTGGGACTTTCCACAGATATATAAACCCAACGTTCCTGGTTTCCAACAGACTGCACAATCTCTGAGGATGCCTGCCATAAATGGGGGAGAAACGTCAGGAGAGAATGCTTCTAGAACATGGTTATACAGCCCGAAAAACCTACAACAACTGAGTGTATTCAACTGCAAAAACATTTTGCTCCAGTTTTTCAACGAGTATCTCATTGACTGTCAACCAATTCAACATCCACCAAATCAAAGTTTATTATTTGTTTACAATATTGATACGCTGCCTTTCTCACCCTGAAGGGGATTCAGGGTGAGAAACACAACACACATTTGGCAAACATTCAGTGAAAATTGTATCTTTAACAAGGACACACAACACAAACAGAGGCAAAGGCAGCATTTCCATTATTTCATAGCATTGCGCTATGGCAGCTAAACTGGTGTCAAGTTACATTAAGTCTACAATGTAGACTTCTGTATAATGGTTTTTACCATGTCAACCTGCAAATCGCTTCTGGTGTGAGAGAATTGGCCGTCTGCAAGGACGTTTCCCAGGGAACGTTGCCTGGATGTTGTGATGCTTTACCATCCTTGTGGGAGGCTTCTCTCATGTCTCTGCATGGGGAGCTGGAGCTGACAGAGGGAACTCATCCGCATTCTCCCCGGATTCAAACCTCCTGTTGCACTCCAGGCCAGGAAGCTCTCTGACTTTAAATACCACACAGCTGAGTAAAATGCAAGCCGTGTGTTAAAGATAATTTAAAGCAGTAGCAGTAAAAACCAATCCACAAAAATAGGTATATCTAATTAGATAGAAAGGAATGCATTGCCTGACTTACCAGGCGATGCCCGTTGCGGCGGGGGGCGCTCTCTTGCCGGCCATGTTGGTTGCAGGGGGCTTCTTCTTCCCAGAAGCCCACTGCGCATATAGACACATCGGGGACCCTGGCAAAATAACAACAACAACGTATATTCCGGCGTACTAGATGACTTTTTTTATGCCTGGAAAATCTTATGAAAAGTTGGGGGTCATCTAGTATGCCGGGTTTAAATTAAAAAGAAAAGAAAATCAAGCCTTGAGTCGCGTTAGTTCTCGGCAGAGAAGGAAATGCCCGCCCCTCTTTCCCTGCCGAGAACTAACGCTAGGGTTCCCATATGTCCCTTATTCTAAGGGACGTCCCTTATTTTGGCCCTAAAATTTGTGTCCCTTATTTTCAGGCCCTGTCCCTTATTTTTGACTAGCAGGACAGGACTGGGCGAGGTTGAGCAGAGGAAGCTGCGCGCTGCGGTTTCCACGGCAATGCCTGCCCGGGGATTCCCACTCGCAGGGCAGGCTGACAGTCGCACGCTTGCGAGTGTGTGCCTGCCTGTGTCCCCGTTGGAAGGAAGAGGCGATACAGGACTTTTTCCAAGTACAGTAGACTCAATTAACCGTTACCCAAGGGCAGGTATGTAGCCGGGGGGCTAAGGGGGCTTCAGCCCCCCCCCCCCGAAATTCTCAGGGTGGTCCGTGAGAAGGCCTTCCTGGTACATTATTTAAACTGTTATGTTTATTCATATCATGATCTGATCACCATGCTCATTATATCCCACATTAATGGGGTTATTGGGATAACAATACAAAAGGTTTGCTAGGGTAGACCCTCTTCCACCCAGTCTCAGCCCCGAACCAAACTCAGCCCCGAATCAAAATCCTGGCTACGGCCCTGCCCAAGGGGAATGTTGGATCATGTTGGATAAAGATAGTTTCTGGTTGCTTGAGAGTTACTCTTAAAATAGGCCTAGCTGTGCATCCCAATCTATTATATAAATGGGTTCACGTCATGTGATGTATACCTCAAACAAAGAAACCATACAACGCAGAAACACAATACTTGCCAACAGAAATAGGCCTCAAGCAAGGTACGTTTGTAGCAAAGAAACATTCCCCCAAAACCTAAAAGGCCCCAAAAAACGAGTAAAAATAAAACTACATTTACCAGCATCCTCCGGGGCAGCCAAAGACTCACCCAGCCTCTACATTCTGAACAACATGATTGGCTGCCAATAAGGGCGGATTTGCATAACTGCTGCACTGGCCAGCCAACATGAAAATTCCGATCCATAATAAACTGCCAATCCCCAACACAAACACCCAAATCACTTCCAACCGAATTGACAAAAAAATCACAGACCACGCCCAAAATTGACAGTAAGGCTTCATTAACTTGATTTCCCTAACTAGCCCTCACTTACTGGGAAGCTGTTTACGCTCTGAATTGACAGTAAGACTTCATTAACTTGATTTCCCTAACTAGCCCTCACTTACTGGGAAGCTGTTTACGCTCTGAATTGACAGTAAGGCTTCATTAACTTGATTCTCCCGACTAGGCCTCAGCTCATTGGACATTGTGTATGGCCTGAATTGACAGTAAGGCTTCATTAACTTGCTGTTCCTAACTAGGCCTCAGCTCATGGAACATTGTGTATGGCCTGAATTTACAGTAACCTACCTTGGCACACAGAGCCCCGACCATGCATGATGGGACTTGAAGTACCACCATGAAAAATGGGATTTGTAGTACTTCAAAACCCATCATTCCCCACAGACCACTGCGGCCCAGAACCAAGACCAATAAAGACCCAACTTGGCACACCATGCCCCCCATGACCCACACTCCATCCAACTGCAGTTTAGAGGAGGGCACACCGTGGATGATTGGACTTTCTCGCATCTCCTAAAAAGGGCACAGCAACGCGTGCCGGGTACAGCTAGTACTATATAATGCTGTGTATCCCATACTATACTATACCATTAACTATTGACATAATAATCATGAAGATGTACTGTCTTATAAAATTTATTTTATTTTAATGTTTAGACAGTGCACTTTTAAAGTCAGCAAAGCCAAGTACTAAATACAGATGGAGAAAATATGGTAGTTCTGATAATGTTTTTTCTGCATGACAAAGCATGCAGAAACATACCATGTACCGTTAAGAGGGTATAAGTTTTTTTGTGAGTTTCAATCATTCTTATTCTGTTGATAAAACTATTTCTACCTAATGTTTGAGTTTCAAGATTTTAATGAAGTGTCCCTTATTTTCTGAAAAATCCCGTAAATGTCCCTTATTTCTTATATCAAAAAATGGCAACCCTAACTAACGCGACTCAAGCCTTGAAGCGCTGTAGTTCTCGGCAGGGAAAGAGAGGCATCCGCTCCTCCTTCCCTCCCAAGATCTAAACCGCTCCAAGGCTTGGCGCGGATTAGATCTTGGGAGGGCAGAAGGAGCGGACGCCCCCCCTTCCCTGCCAAGATCTAAACCGCACCAAGGCAGGGAAGGAGGGGCGGAGGGAACAGAATTTCCTCCGGTTTTCCAGGCTTTCCCTCCGCTTGTGAGAGAGATCCTGGGGAAACGGAGGAAAGCTTGGCCGGGCTGCTTCCAAAGCGCCCGCCTCAGCTCTCAGCTGGCGAGAGGAGAAAGGAGGGTGCTGCTGCCCTCCAGTCTCCTCTCGCGAGTTGAGAACTGAGGAGGGGAAAAAACGACCGAATAACGTGACATTTACAAAAAATGGCAATCCCGGGTTCAGTTTCGAAACTTCACTTCCAGGTTGGACGCCGAGGGTCGATATAAGGTCAAAATAATTTCAAATACGAACTATTCACGGGTTTCAAAGTATTTAAATTGGAGATATCCGCCCCTAGGGCAGTCTTTCTCAACCAGTGTGCCGTGGCACACTAGTGTGCCGTGACGGACCTCCTGCTGTGCCGCGAGAAAAGCTCTCTGCCCCACTTCCTCCCCCCCTCCTGCTGAACTCCTGCTGCTTGGGGGAGGAGGAGGAAGGGCCGGGCAGTGGGGAAGAAAAAGAAGAAGGGGCCGGGGCGCTGCCTCCTTCGGCCGTTTCCCCAGCCAGCCTCCAATCCGCCATGACTCCCACCATGACTCTCGCCCCTCGCTCGCTGAAGCCGCGTGGAGGAGGAGCCCCATCCACTGAAGCCCGTCCACCGCTCATGCTCCTCCTCTGTAGGAGAGCTGAAGCTGGGGGGAGGGGCGGGGCATGGTGCGGCCTGGCTCTGCCCCCTCCCCCGGCTTTGGCACTCCCAGCAGCTGCTCCAGCCTTGAGGGGACAGTGCCAAGCCAGCATTGTGCTGTCTCTGGCACCGCTAGCTTGACACTGCCCCCTCACGGCTGGAGCAGCTGCTGGGAGAGGTGAAGCCGAGGGTAGGGGGCGGGGCATGGCACAGCCTGGCTCCACCCCCTCCCCGGCTTTGGCACTCCCAGCAGCTGCTCCCAGCAGGCCACCAACCCCCAGCCGTTCTTTACTGTGTTAGAGTGTCATTTTGTGTCATTTTGGTTGGTGGTGTGCCCCCGGATTTTTTTAATGTTAAAAGTGTGCCGTGGCTCAGAAAAGGTTGGGAAACACTGCCCTAGGGGATACTTTAATACTTCTTAGATATGTCTACGACCAAACAAAACTCATTAAAAATGACAAAAAGGCTTGGAAACGTGAAAGATGATTCGGAAATGTGTGTAAGTTACTTTGGGCATTTATTTCTTACTAGCTTGGGGACCCGGCGGTGCCCGGGTCATTTGAGAAAGGCATTGTGTGTCAAGGTGGGTCCTTATCAGATGTTCGTGAAGGTACTGCAAGTCCCATCATCTGTGGTGTACCCTCGTCCAAGCTGCAGTAGGGTGTAGAGTGGGTCATGGGGGCCCTGTGTGCCAAGTTAGGTCTGGATCCATGATGAGCAGGAGTTGCAGTGGTATCATGAAATTAATGAAGGTACTGCAAGTCCCATCATCTGTGGCTCTTCCAAACAGCAGCAGGATGTTTAGTGGGTCATGGAGGCTCTGTCTGGCAAGTTTGTCCTTGATCCCTTATTATTGGGAGTTGGAGTGGTATCATGAAATTAATGAAGATACTGCAAGTCCCATCATCTGTGGTGTACCATGCACCAAAGTGCAGCAGGATGTAGAGTGGGTCATGGGGGCCCTGTATGCCAAGTTAGGTCTTGATCCATCATGAGAAGGAGTTGCAGGGGTATCATGGAATTAGTGAAGGTACTCTAAGTCCCATCATCTGTGGCCCACCCTCTTCCAAACAGCAGCAGGATGTTTAGTGGGTCATGGAGGCTCTGTCTGGCAAGTTTGGCCTTGATCCATTATTATTGGGAGTTGGAGTGGTATCATGAAATTAATGAAGGTACTGCAAGTCCCATCATCTGTGGCTCACCCTCTTCCAAACAGCAGCAGGATATAGAGTGGGTCATGGGGGCTCTGTGTGCCAAGTGTGGTCTTGTTCCTTCATTAGAAGGCGTTGGAGTGGTATAATGGAAGTAGTGAAGGCACTGCAAGTCCCATCATCCGTGGTGCAGCCTCCTCCAAAGTGCAGCAGGTCATGGAGGCTCTGTGTGGGCCTTTGGGTCTGTATTATTGGATGAGGGTCACAGTGGTCTTAGGAAGTTAGTGAAGGTACTTCAAGCCCCATCATCCGTGGGCTCCCTCCCTCAAACTGCACCAGGATGTAGAGTGAGGGGGTTTGGGGGGGGGGGGGCTGTGCGGCAAGTGTGGTCTTTTTCTGTGTTTTAAGGGGCCTAGTCAGGAGAAAGAAGAAAAGTAAGTCTTACTGTGAAAGAAAGCAGGCTGAGGCCTAGGCAGGAGAATCAAGTGGAGGAAGAGCTGCTGTGTGTGGAGGGCAAGGCCGAAAGGAAGCCTGTTTGCAAAGTTCTGTCTGCGAGAGGTTTGAGAATAGGGAAGGAGGAATGGTGGCCAATCAGAGCCGGTGTAGCAAATGCTGACTCTGTGCCAACCAATCATGGTGTTTGAGGCAATGGTGTCCAATCAGAGGCGGTTTAGCAATGAGGCAATGGTGGCCAATCAGAGGGGGTTTAGGAAATTCTGCCTCTGTGGCAACCAATCATGATGTTTGAATGTAGGGGGTGGGACTTTAGAGGCCGGGAGCCTATCAGAACGCTGGCACATACAAACCCACAAACATACAAACATACATACATACAAACTTTCAGCTTTATTATATATAGAGATAGAGATCTCAAGAATACTTCCATAATTGCTCAGCGGTTTTTAATGCAAAATTGATAACACTATGTAACAAACATTTTAAGAACCTGTTCCTGGCTTGAAAGTGTTGTTTCCTGTTCAATTGTATGGTACTTACTTTGAAAGTAGTTGTTTCTACTACAGAAACTTTGTTATTGTGGCAGAAACTATGTTGAATTGGTCATATTCAATGAGATACTTATTGAAAAACTGTAGCAATATGTGTTGCAGGATGTCCCTCCCACAGAAACAAAAATTTGCAGTTTAATCAACTTTCTCCATGTTTTTATGATAGAACCAATTGTTATCGAACAGCTGCCAATCCCCCAGGCCGGCTGTCTGACAACCGGGCAAGTCTTGTGGACCGACCACAGAGCAGAGCCCGCGAGGGTTCAGTTAACCTGGCGAGCCAGGAGCGGTTAGGCCCTCGTAATCTATCCGCCTCCCTTGGACCCAATTATGCTCACCAATCTGTTAGGTAGATGCCACGAAATTGTTTATTCTGCTCAGCTGAGTAGGATGCGACCGCAAATTCCCTGATCCCGCAAAGACGCATGCATATACATTCAAAACATTGGTTTTAAAGGTTACAGACCTGTCAAAACAATTGAATTTCCCGCCCACTTCTTCCTGGCTGATCGGCTGATGATTGGTCGGACCAGCTGATGGGTGGGAAGCCGGTCAGTTCCAGGGAGCCTATCAGCGCTCATTCCCATTTGCCGGCCGGCCAATCAGAGGCCTGTGGCCATATATGGAGTTCCAGGAAGGAAGGCTTGGACAGGAATCACTGTCAATATAGCATATGAATTAAACAAAAGAATCCTAGCCAGGTAAACGACCTGAAATGACATCCTGAAAGTGATGGGATTACTGGATTTGAGGATGAATGGGAAAGGGAGGAAGAAACTTGATGGCAGAAACTCACTCAAGCTTTTGTGTGACAGGGGGCCTATTGTGAGATGTTGACTAGGTTCCGAGGCTAGCCACATTCCCGCTGTGAAGACAAATATTTGATGTCCGATTCCAAAGACAGGATTAATTGGTCTAAACTCCGATAATTAATACTCTCTTTAGGCTGGCAGAATGTGGGCCCGCGGCTAGGGCACGGGTGATCCATAACGAGACTTCTGCCAGGATAGCTCATGCAATGTTGAACAATGGTGATCCATAAAAGGCTTAGGATGGGAATCCAGTTACTTCCTCTTAGCTGACACAATAGCAAAAATACAGGCAACCTTTCTTTACATGGGAAAGAGGGGGAAGGGGAAAGGTTACAAGGGGTCAAAGGGAAAACTTATGAAGCCACACTGTACATACAGGGATACAGGGGTACAGAAATGAGTCTATGATCCGTGTCCTTGGGCGAACTACATATCCCAGCCTGCAAAGGCTTGGGCTGCAGGTTCAAAACCCCTCAAAAGCCCATAGATGTATTTTTGGCTCTCTGGCTGCTTCCAGCCAGAAAGGGATCTTGAGTTCGCTTTAGGGTCCTTGATGAAACTATCTTTTCCAGGGCAGGGAGGGTCCATGATGAATAGAGAGGCTTCTTGGCTCAATCAGCCAGGGAGAAGCGTCAGGAGCAGTCCAGGAGAAGAAAAACGATCAGAAAAAGGCAAATAGAGGCACAGTACTTGGGAGAACTAGATCTTCTTTTTTGGCATCAATCTGTGCCCATCACCCACCCCCCTGAAGAGATCTCTTCGGGCCAAAACTGCCCTAATAGCTGGCGCTTTTGTGCTAGGACATGCTTCCCTCAGGCTGGAAAAAGGATAGGAAGAGAGGAAGGAAGGAGAGGAAAACGAGTGGGAGAAATGGCAGAGTGTTTGGTTTATTGCTAAAGTGCTGTTTGATGTTTGCTGAGGTGTCTTTCATGTGCTATTGGCTGTGCAATCGTTATGTAGATGGGGCAATGGGAGGCAACGGTGGTTGGGTGTACTGGGAGGGACGAAGTTGGTGCAGTGTGATGTATGGGACTGAGTGAGGCAGAAGGGAAGGGAAAAACAAAAGGGTCTGGTACTGGTGCAACTTAGGCCATGGGCCAAAAGGAATACTGGGGACTCTCTGCAGTTGGTTCTTTTTGTGTTTTGGGCTTCCTGGCTCGACTACACAATTAGGAAGTGATGTTTATAAATTACTAGCTTGGGGACCCGGCGGTGCCCGGGTTATTTGAAAAGGGTAGGTAATGTGAATTCAGGCCTTACACAGTATCTCATGAGCTGAGGGCTAGTCAGGAAAATCAAGTTAATTTCAGTCCTTACACAGTATCTCAGTAACTTTGGCATAGTCATGATAATCTAGTTGAGGAAGTGTTACTGTCAATTCAGGCCATACACAGGATCCCTTTATCTGCGGCCTGATCTGGAGTTTAAAGTTAAGGAAGCCTTACTGTTTACTCAGTCCTTACATAGTAGGAAATAAAGTTTAGGAAGTCTTACTGTTAATTCAGTCAGGCCCTTTCAGGCCCTTTATGTAGTAACTGAGGCCTAGTCCGGAAAATCAGATTTAGGAAGCCTAACTGTTAATTCAGTCAGGCCCTGTATGTAGTAACTGAGGCCTAGTCCAGAAAATCAAGGTAAGGAAGCCTTACTGTTAATTCCGTCAAGCCCCTTTCAGGCCCTTTATGTAGTAACTGAGGCCTAGTCCAGAAAATCAAGGTAAGGAAGCCTTACCAGCATTCCGTCAGGCCCTTTCAGGCCCTTTATGTAGTAACTGAGACCTAGTCCAGAAAATCAAGGTAAGGAAGCCTTACTGTTAATTCAGTCAGGCCCTTTCAGGCCCTTTATGTAGTAACTGAGGCCTAGTCCGGAAAATCAAATTTAGGAAGCCTAACTGTTAATTCAGTCAGGCCCTTTCAGGCCCTTTATGTAGTAACTGAGGCCTAGTCCGGAAAATCAAATTTAGGAAGCCTAACTGTTAATTCCGTCAGGCCCTTTCAGGCCCTTTATGTAGTAACTGAGACCTAGTCCAGAAAATCAAGGTAAGGAAGCCTTACTGTTAATTCAGTCAGGCCCTTTCAGGCCCTTTATGTAGTAACTGAGGCCTAGTCCGGAAAATCAGATTTAGGAAGCCTAACTGTTAATTCAGTCAGGCCCGGCGGTTCCCTCCAACTACCGACCAGTGTCGAACCTTTCGTACCTGGGGAAGGTAGTTGAGAGGGCAGTAACGGAGCAGTTGCAGTCCTTCTTAGATGATGCAACATGGCTAGACCCCTTCCAGTCCGGCTTCCGTTCGGGGCACGGGACGGAGACGGTTCTGGTCTCCGTCACAGACCGTCTCCGCTGCCAGCTCGACCAAGGCGGGTCTGCGCTGCTCGTGTTATTGGACCTCACGGCAGCGCTTTTGACACGGTCGACCACAATCTATTGATCCACCGCCTGGCCATGGCTGGAGTGAGGGGACAGCCCTTAAATGGCTGACCTCCTTCCTCCACCAGCGGTCTCAGCGTGTGAGGAGGGGCGAGGTGGTCTCCGAGGGCTCCCCACTACTCTGTGTGGGCCCCCCAGGGGCCATTCTCTCCCCTCTGTTATTTAACATCTACATGCAGCCGCTTGCACAGCTGGTGCGCGGAGTTATGGGCTGGAGTGTCACCAATACGCTGACGACACCCAGCTCATTCTGAGGATGGAGGGCAGGCCGGGTTCTGTCCCCGATAATTTCCAACACTGCCTCGAAGCCGTTACTGGATGGCTGCGAGCCAGTAGGTTGAGGGTGAATCCGGCGAAGACGGAGATCTTGTGGCTGGGTCGCCCGGGTGATGTTAATGTCCAGCTTCCGAGCCTAGACGGTGCGGTGTTATGCCCATCGCCTCCGTAAAGAACCTGGGGGTCCATTTGGACTCCCAGCTGACCATGGAGGCCCAGGTCTCTGCGGTCAGCAAGAACGCTTTTTTCATCTGCGACAGGCAAGGAGGCTGGCCCCTATCTCTCCCGGAACGATCTGGCCACGGTGATCCAAGCCACAGTCATCTCAAGGCTGGATTACTGCAACGCGCTCTACGTTGGCCTTCCTCTGTCGGTGACCCGGAAGCTCAGGCTAGTGCAGAACACTGCCGCGCGGCTCCTGTCTGGCACGCCTGCTGGCGCCCACATAACACCTGTTTTGCAGGATCTGCACTGGCTGCCAATTAAGCACCGGATCGCCTTCAAAGTGTTGGTTCTTACCTTTAAGGCCTTGCACGGCCTGGGGCCAGCGTACCTGAGGGACCGTCTCACTCCATATTGCCCTTCGAGATCACTACGGTCCGAGGATGCTAACTTCCTGGAGATACCATCGACAAAGTTGGCACGCCTAACATCCACTCGCCGGAGGGTGTTCTGTCATAGCTCCCACGCTGTGGAACGCCCTCCCGGCCGAAACCAGGGCCTTGAGGGACCTGCTCCCGTTTAGACGGGCATGCAAAACCCATCTGTTCAAGCAGGCCTTTGGCGAGTAGGCCCGTGTATCTTTAAGTATGCTATTGCTGAACTGTGTTGTTGTTCCTACTACTATTGCTATTTTAACT
This sequence comes from Anolis apletophallus, assembly GCA_030556195.1. Classification (NCBI taxonomy): domain Eukaryota; kingdom Metazoa; phylum Chordata; class Lepidosauria; order Squamata; family Anolidae; genus Anolis; species Anolis apletophallus. The sequence continues at coordinate 24,949 of JARBWK010000687.1, forward strand.
GTTTTTATTGTTTTTATTGTTGTTATTGTTTTTTGTTTTACTGTGCCTTTGGCTCTGTGAGCCGCCGCGAGCCTCCGGGAGTCGGCGGCATAGAAGCCTGAATAAATAAATAAATAAATAAATAAAAATAACTGAGGCCTAGTCCAGAAAATCAAGGTAAGGAAGCCTTACTGTTAATTCCGTCAGGCCCTTTCAGGCCCTTTATGTAGTAACTGAGGCCTAGTCCAGAAAATCAAGGTAAGGAAGCCTTACTGTTAATTCCGTCAGGCCCTTTCAGGCCCTTTATGTAGTAACTGAGACCTAGTCAGGAAAATCAAATTGAGGAAGCCTAACTGTTAATTCAGTCAGGCCCTTTCAGGCCCTTTATGTAGTAACGGAGGCCTAGTCCGGAAAATCAAATTGAGGAAGCCTAACTGTTAATTCAGTCAGGCCCTTTCAGGCCCTTTATGTAGTAACGGAGGCCTAGTCCGGAAAATCATTTTTAGGATGCCTTACTGTTAATTCCGTCAGGCCCTTTCAGGCCCTTTATGTAGTAACTGAGGCCTAGTCCAGAAAATCAAGGTAAGGAAGCCTTACTGTTAATTCCGTCAGGCCCTTTCAGGCCCTTTATGTAGTAACTGAGGCCCTGTTAATTCAGTCAGGCCCTTTCTTTTCCCTTTCTGTTGCCAATTTCTTTTCTCTCTCTGCTGGCTAGGAATGTTAGAATATTGGGAGACTGGCCAATCAGAGGCATTATGTGAAGGGGTAATGGGAGTTATGTGTGTGGTCTTGACCAGTCATTGGATGAGTGGCACAGTGGTTTCAGTATGTGAGTGAAGGTACTGCAACTCTCATCTTCCATGGTTCCTCCTCCTTCAAACTACAGCAGCATGTAGAGTGGGTCATGGGGCTCTGTCTGGGGCCCCATGTTATGAGGCTGGCCAATCAAGGTTTTTTATGCAAATAATCCCACATTGGAGAAATCCTGTTGTTTGAATGTAGAGGCCTGGATTCTGGGATGCTGGCTAATCAGTGGCTATCAATGCCCTCTGTCTGGTGCCATAGAATTTTGGAGTGGCAAGGCTGGCCAATCAAAGGACTTTATGCAAATAGCTGGCACTTAGAATTTTGGAGTGGCGAGGCTGGCCAATCAAGGACTTTTATGCAAATAGCTGCCACATATCTGCCCTCCGCACACATA
>JARBWK010000688.1:0-26110 GCA_030556195.1 Anolis apletophallus
TGCAAGTAAAGCATGAGGAAGCCCGTGTGCTGGCACACAGCATGCTTTTACCCCCTGGCACGGGTTACTTACATTGCAGGTCACAACCCACAAGAAAGGCAGTGACTGTGGAATCGGATACTTGCTTTCCCGTGATGGAAAAGTTAATATTTGGGAAACTATCAAACATTTATCTCATGGCATACTCCTAGTCCTACTTCTATACACACTGCTAAACCACAATGTTTAAAGGGGCAGTGTCAAAGGAATACCAAAACATAGCATATGTAGGTAAAAACCACTATATTGTATAACAGTATATGCTCAATAGCAGAACAATATTACAAACAGTACAATGTAATGCAATTTATCAATCATGTGATCAATACACAATATAAGCATGAATCACAAGCCCATATACAAAGTTGGGCAAAGGGTATTCCACATGACACTAAGTAACCCTTATAGTAAAGTCCTGAGTATGGTGACCCATGGACCTGCGACTGAGCCAATAGGGGAAACTTGGTAGGTGGCAGAGCTGGTGACTGCTATGGTGGGCAGGCGCCAACGGCTGGAGGTAAGCTGACGCCGCCAAGATGGCCGTTTCGCGTAACCGCTTCCTCAGGGCGCTGATCACTTCTGACCGCTCCTCCCCAGTATTGTAGTTGACCAATTTGGACTCAAGGTCGGAACGAGAGATTTCTAGGCATGGAATAGCATTCAGTGAATACATGACATGGGTGGCAACGCATATAATACAACATAAAGGTACATATTAACAGAAGTTGCATTAGTGATTACTTTATCGTGTATTGAAGTGTATATCCCATATAGGCTGCCACCTACCAAGGTTCCCCTATTGGCTCAGTCGCAGGTCCATGGGTCACCATACTCAGGACTTTACTAAGGGTTACTTAGTGTCATGTGGAATACTCCTTCGCCCAACTTTGTATATGGGCTTGTGATTCATGCTTATATTGTGTATTGATCACATGATTGATAAATTGCATTACATTGTACTGTTTGTAATATTGTTCTGCTATTGAGCATATACTGTTATACAATACAGTGGTTTTTACCTACATATGCTATGTCTTGGTATTCCTTTGACACTGCCCCTTTAAACATTGTGGTTTAGCAGTGTGTATAGAAGTTGCATTAGTGATTACTTTGTCGTGTATTGAAGTGTATACTCCTAGTCCTAACCCTGTAAGGTCAACCATCTAAGGCAGTGTTTCCCAACCAGTGTGCCGTGGCACACTAGTGTGCCGTGAGCGATCATCAGGTGTGCCGTGGGAAATTGGAACCCCCAACACCCTTTCTTCCCCCTCCTGCCGAACACTTTTTTTCTCCACTCGGGCTCCCTTCTTCCCAGCCTCGCTCTGCTCGCTTTGCCTCGCTTTGCTCTGGGGCGAGTCTGCGCAGTCGCGCCCGCACGGTCACGTCTCCCTCCCTCCCCTCCTGAACACACTCACGCTGCCCCCTCAGATCAAAATGGCAGCAGAAGCGACAGTGTAGAAGAAAAAGTAAGTATTGGGCAGGAGGGGGAAGAAAGAGCACGAAGGGGAAGGGGGAGGAAGAGGTCTCTGTCGAAAGCTGGCGAGGGCAAACTTGGACCTTCCAGGTGTTTTGGACTCCAACCCCCACCATTGCTAGCAGCCTCAGGCCCTTTTCCTTTTCCCCCCTCAGCCACTTAAGCAGGAAAGGGCCTCAGGCTGCTAGCAATGGTGGGAGTTGAAGTCCAAAGCATCCAGAGGGCTGAAGTTTTCCCATGCCTGTTTGAGGGACCTTAAAGTGGTGAGCCTCCTCCCAACATTGTGATTCTGGATAGAAAACAAACAAAAACATAACATAACATTGTTTGAGCCCACAGTGCTCTCTGGGTGTAGGTGAACTACAACTTCCAAACTCAAGGTCAATTCCCAAGCAAACCCTTTCAGTATTTTCTGTTGGTAATGAGAGTTCAATATGCCAAGTTTGGTTCAATTCTATTCTTGCAAGAGTTCAGGATGCTCTTTGATTGTGTGTTAACTATAAATCCCAGAAACTGTAACTCCCAAATGTCAAGGTCTATTTCCCCCAAACTCCATCTGTGTTCGCATTTGGGCATATTGAGTATTCATGCCAAATTTGGTCCTGATCCAACATTGTTTGAGTCCACAGTGCTCTCTGGATATAGGTGAACTACAACTGCAAAACTCAAGGTCAATGCCCACCAACCTCTTATAGTATTTTCTCTTGGTTATGGGAGTTCTGTGTGGGACGTTTGTGCCTTTCTGCCATTCCTGCCAGGATATCAATGTTGTGTTCATCGAAACAGGCCCAGGTTTCACACTGAGTGTATAAATACATTTAAAAACATATTAACTATATGTATGACTGTGTTAGAGTGTCATTTTGTCATTTTGGTTGGTGGTGTGCCCAGGGCCGGCCTTTCCCATTAAGCCACCTACGCGGTTGCGTAGGGCGACGTCCCCGGAGAGGGGTGTCGCCACCTGGGAGGGGCGCCGCCCCGCTGTGCCGGGAGCCCTGCGGAGGCGCGGCGGCCTCTTCCTCCTTCCCTCCCTCCCTCCGGCGTCTCTCCTTCCGGGCATCCTTGCAGCGCGCGGCCGGCGAGGCCTTCCTCCCCTTCCTCCTCGGCAGAGGCGGCGACGAAGTGACGTCAGGAAGATGCGCCTCTGGCTCCGGGCCCTCCCGGGGGCGCTGCTGCTGCTGCCGCCGCTGCCGGGGAGTCTCCGTGGGGGCCGCCCTTGTGGCCTCCCCCCTCCTCCTGCTCCTCCTCGGGTCCGGGCGCCCGCCCCGTGAGTCCCCTCTCCCCCCCCGTTCCTCCGCGCCGGCACGCTTGGGAGCCAGTGCGCATGTGCGGGCGCAGCCGGGAGCCACCAGGGGGGGTGCCAAAATATTGTTCGCGTACCCCCCTCCCCCCCCGGGAGAGCTCGGACCGCCCCTGGCTGTGTCCCAGGATTTTGTAAATGTAAAAAATGTGCCGCTGCTCAAAAAAGATTGAAAAACACTGATCTAAGAGAAGGCAACTCAAACCAAACCTACGACCTGAGGACCTCGCTGCCACCATCCTAAGCTTGCTAGGCCCCGGCAGACGAACCTTTGGTTAAAGGGTGAGGCCAATGCTGTGCACACTGCGCTCCACCAGAAAAATCCATTGCACAAGCTCGAAGGACACATCCAACTAGTCATCAACGCGCTTGTAGAAAGCGTGGGATGAGTCCTTCCTGAATCTTCGTTCACGAGGAAAAGCCAAGAAGAAAAGCAGTTAAACATTTATTCATTTACTGTATTTATTTACAGTATTTATATTCCGCCCTTCTCACCCTGCAGGGGACTCAGGGCGGCTTACAATACACAAACATTCAATGCCATAGACCAGGGGTGCTCAGAATGGTGATCGGGATCACCAGGGTGATCTTCAGGCCTCATCCTGGTGATCTTCAGGCCCCTGACCAGGTTTTTTGCTGTTGGTCCTCTTCACGCGCCCCTGCACGCTGCAAAGAAGTCCTCCGTCATTGCTCCTCCCCGCTCCCTGCTCACGCGCCGCCCCCAAAAGCTCCAGAGTCCAAGAGGCAGAATGGGCCCCCTCTTTTGGATTCCTCCTCCTCCCTCCGTCCTTCTCCAGCCACTCAGAGTCGTAGGAGACCAAAGGGGGCGGGTCTGGATGATGCAATGTATGGCTGGCCCCGCGCACATGCGCTGAAGCGCCCGTTCTGCCTCTCTGACTTCTCGTGAGCTCTTGGAGGCGGCACGCATGCTGGCGGCGTGGAAATAGGAGCAACGACGGAGGAGAAGAAGAAGGACGCTTTGGGGTCATTTCCTTACCGCATCTCAAAGGTCGGTCTTTTTACTTTGGGGTGGGTGCTTGATTGTTCTGTGGCATGTCTCTTTGTTTATTTTTAATGTTTAAAAATGGCCTTTTAGGTCCAAAGCCTCTCTGCTTGCTTTGTTCCTTGAGAAATATATGTTGGGGAATATGGAAATGTGGGAGAAATGGGGTGGTTGGATGTATTTTTGCATGCCCCTTTGTTTACCTTGCTGACTATTAAATGGCCTTGCAGTTCAACAGCCTCTCTTCTTACTTTCTGGCTGATAATATGTGTGGTAATATGGCAGTGTGGGAGAAATGGGGTGGTTGGATGTATTTTTGCATGCCCCTTTGTTTACCTTGCTGAGTATTAAATGGCCTTGCAGTTCAACAGCCTCTCTTCTTACTTTCTGGCTGATAATATGTGTGGTAATATGGCAGTGTGGGAGAAATGGGGTGGTTGGATGTATTTTTTGCATGCCCCTTTGTTTACCTTGCTGAGTATTAAATGGCCTTGCAGTTCAAAAGCCTCTCTTCTTACTTTCTGGCTGATAATATGTGTGGTAATATGGCAGTGTGGGAGAAATGGGGTGGTTGGATGTATTTTTATGCTCTGTTTTATATTGTTGTTATTAAATTGAAATGTTGATGTTTTATACCTTCATTTTATGTAAACTGCCCCGAGCCTGCGGGAAGGAGCGGCACATAAACATGAATAATAAATATAAATAAATAAATAAGAAAATAGTTATACGTTTTACATTTCTGGGTAGGTGATCTTTGGGACTTGGTTTTTTAATCAGTAGCTCCCATGCTGAAAAAGTGTGAGCACCCCTGCCATAGACAGACAACATATATAGACAGACACACTCAGAGGCTAGTTAACATTCCAGCTTCTCAACACCAGGGGAGCTGTCGATTCCTCATTCTTTGCATACGTCCTGGAGATATTTATGGCCTCATAAATCAGTTAAATTAGCCTCCCCACAAAGTGGTACCTAAATTTCCTTCTTGACAGATGCAACTGTCTTTGGGCTGCAAAGGTCGACAACAAGCTACACAATTTTGGTCGGGAGCTCACTCCAACCTGGGCTGGCTTCGAACTCATGACCTTTCGGTCAGTAGTAATCTTAATAGGCTTCACATTGCCTATACAGCCCCTAAACTAACTATAGTTACAGTGCTACACGTAGATTTTTTTATTAAAAAAAACCCTCCATATGCTTCCATACTTTCATGCGTAGTAATTATATTGAAAGTGATAGGGTTTCTTTAAAAAATTCACCTCCACCCTCTTCTTAATGCTCAGCAAAGCTAAGTGTATGATTCATTGTGTTTATCCAGATCCAATGCAGTGCTAGATATCATATAGAAGAGGGAGGTGATCGCCAGTTTATGCCCACTGGTTTGGCCATGCATAGTATATGAAGAGGCAATACGCCTCCAAGTAAAGGGATTGAGTGGGGAGAATACGGGGGATATGTTGGGGTGAGTAGGCATGAATCACAAGGAACTCTTTTGCCAGCTTTTCCTACTGAATGTATCGTGCCAACTGTAGGGCTGCCATCTACCAACTTAAAAAAAAAAAAGACTGAGCCTGACCCACTCTATTTAAATAACTGGAATTAAAAGCTATGTGTTTTGGTAATAATCCCAAGGCTTTCTGTACTTCTTTTAGTCCATGTTGCATGTTGGTGTTTAGTTGGTTTTTTTGCAATCTTTTGAGTGCCTACACCAGTGTTTCTCAACCTGGGCATCGGGACCCCCAGGGGGGTCGCGAGAGGGTTTCAGAGGGGTCGCCAAAGACCCTCAGAAAACATGTATTTCTGATGGTCTTAGGAAGCCCTTTGGTAGAGAAGGTTGAAGATCTCTCCGCTTTTTCTTCTCTTTCTTTTTGGAAACAGACTGCGAATTCTCCCACCTAAAGCTCTCCTCTGCTGTGATTGGCAGGCCTCCCAGCCAAGGGGAGGGCTGATTCTGAGACTCCAAGCGGGGATGGGAGAGCAGGCGTGCTTGGCTCATGGCAGCATGATGCGCATGTGTGGGTGAGGGAGTGTGTGTGAGGTGGGATGGAGGCTCACGCCAGCTAGTTCCTTCAAGGCATGAGGGTTCTGTGTAGGAAGTTTGACCCAATTCTATCATTGGTAGGGTGCAAGGGGCTCTTTGGTTGTAGATGAACTATATATCCCAGCAACTACAACTCCCAAATGTCAAGATCTATTTTCCCGAAACTCCACCAGTGTTCACATTTGGGTATATTGAGGATTCGTGTCAAGTGTGGTCCAGATCCATCATTGTTGAGTCTATAGTGCTCTCTGGATGTAGGTGAACTACAACTCCCAAACTCAAGGCCAATGCCCACCAAACTCTTCCAGTATTTGCTGTTGGTCATGGGAGTTTTGTGTTCCAAATTTGGTTCAATTCCATTGTTGGTGAGTTCAGAGTGCTCTTTGATTGTAGGTGAACTATAAGTCCCAGCAACTAAAACTTCCAAATAACAAAATCAACCCCCCCCCCAAATACAGTGATGAAGTAGCAATGAAAATAATGTTATGGTTAGGGGTCACCACAACATGAGGAACTGTATTAAGGGGTCGCAGCAGCAGCATTAGGAAGGTTGAGAAACACTGGCCTACACGTTTAAATAGAAGAGGCTCGCCTAAAAGTTAAGCCAAGATTTTTATTTTCCCTAAGGACTATAATAATAATAATTATTATTATTAATAACAATCATCATCATCATCATCATCATCATACACTTTATTTATATTCCGCCCTTCTCACCCCGAAGGGGACTCAAAGCGGATTACAGGTACACATACTTAGCAGACAATCCCTGCCGTTTTCCACATACACCCATATAGACGAACAGAGGCAAACTGTGGCCACTAGGGGGAGCTGACGCACTCCTCATCTCTCAGCGTCCCTTGTTATTCCTTCTGCATTCCTCAGCGTTCCTGAAGTTCTTTAATGGCCCCATAATTCAGTCAAAATTTGCCTCCCCTCTTAATGTGGTACCTTTATCTCCTACTTGACAGATGCAACTGTCTTTCAGGCTGCAAAGGTCGACAGCAGGCTACACTTAAAGGTCGAGCACCCACCTCGACCCGGGCAGGCCTCGAACACATGACCTACTGGTCAGAGAGATCTTATCAGCTAACACTTAGCCAGCTGTGCCACATTCCCGGATTACAGTACACATGCAAGCAGACAATCACTGCCGTTTTTTGTATTTGACATGCAGCACATACAACATATACCGTAGGAGGTTCTTTCCAGTTGAGCCACAGGTTCTTTCCAGGTTCTTTTTCAGTTGTGTCACCAGGTGCTGTTGCTCCATTGCACCACAGGGGGTGCTGTTGCTTCTTCCTCCTATGACGAAGAGCTTGCCGGCCCGTTAGGACCTTCCACCTTCCGGCAATCGGTCTTCCTTATTTATTGGCATTATAAAAGTCCTCCCCCGCAAAGCGGTCCCTAATTTCTCTAATCACAGCTAGGCTGTTTTCGACTGCTTAGGCCCAAGCCAGCCCCGGGGTCTCGAACCTGTAATGACTACAAGTGTGGAAAACCAAGTGTGCAAGCTAGCGCGGGGTCTCGAACTTGTAACGACTACAAGTGTGCAAAACCATACAGCATCCTAAGCTCTTAGCAAGAGGATTGCTATGCAGGGAGAGAAGATAGGACAACCTGGCACCGTGAATGTGGCGCAGCTGGCTAAGTATCAGCTGCATACGATCTCTCTGACCAGTAGGTCAACGCGCTCTACGTTGGCCTTCCTCTGTCGGTGACCCGGAAGCTCAAGCTGGTGCAGAACACTGCCGCCCGGCTCTTGTCTGGCATGCCAGCTGGTTGTCACATAACACCTATCTTGCAGGATCTGCACTGGCTGCCAATCAAGCACCGGATCACCTTCAAAGTGTTGGTTCTCACCTTTAAGGCATTGCACAGCCTAGGGCCAGCGTATCTGAGGGACCGTCTCTCCCCATATTGCCCTATGAGATCCCTTCGCTCTGAGGATACCAACCTTCTGACCGTCCCCTCTGCAAAAGCGGCTAAATTGACAGCCACCCGCCGAAGGGCTTTCTCGGTAATCGCACCGACACTTTGGAACGCCCTTCCGGCGGACACGCGCGCCATCCACGACCTGCTCCTTTTCAGGCGGGCATGTAAGACCCACCTTTTCCAGCTTGCCTTCCACGTGTAGGCTAGTGGGACACGCCCCTCCCTGTTGGGAATTGATCTCTAACCCTGGTCGCTTTTAGCTGTTGTATCTTGATACTTTTAATGATGTTTTTATTCCTGTTTTATTTTGTATTGCTGTTTTATCCTGTTTTTTGTTGGTGCTGTGAGCCGCCCCGAGCCCGCCGGGAGTGGCGGCATAGAAGCCGAATGAATAAATAAATAAATAAATGTGTTCGAGGCCTGCCCGGGTCGAGGTGGGTGCTCGACCTTTAAGTGTAGCCTGCTGTCGACCATTGCAGCCCGAAAGACAGTTGCATCTGTCAAGTAGGAGATAAAGGTACCACATTAAGTGGGGAGGCAAATTTTGTCTGAATTATGAGGCCATTAAAGAACTCCAGAAATGCTGAGGAATGTGGAAGGAACAACAAGGGACGCTGGAATGTTGAGAGATGAGAAGTGCATCAGCTCCCCCTGGTGGCCAGAGTTTGCCTCTGTTCATCTATATGTTCGTCTATATGTGTGTATGTGTACCTGTAATCCGCTCTGAGTCCCCTTCGGTCTCTAATTTCTCTACTCACAGCTAGGCTGTTTTCGACTGCTTAAGTAAACAGAGGCAGGGCTGACAGCTGGCTGCCCAAGCCAGCCCCGGGGTCTCGAACTTGTAACGACTACAAGTGTGGAAAACCAAGTGTGCAAGCCAGCCCGGGGTCTCGAACCTGAAACGACTACAAGTGTGCAAAACCATACAGCATCCTAAGCTCTGAGCAAGAGGATTGCTATGCAGGGAGAGAAGATAGGACAACCTGTCACCGTGAATGTGGCGCAGCTGGCTAAGTATCAGCTGCATACGATCTCTCTGACCAGTAGGTCATGTGTTCGAGGCCTGCCCGGGTCGAGGTGGGTGCTCGACCTTTATGTGTAGCCTGCTGTCGACCTTTGCAGCTTGAAAGACAGTTGCATCTGTCAAGTAGGAGATAAAGGTACCCCATTAAGTGGGGAGGCAAATTTTGACTGAATTATGAGGCCATTAAAGAACTCCAGGAATGCTGAGGAATGCGGAAGGAACAACAAGGGACGCTGGAATGTTGAGAGATGAGAAGTGCATCAGCTCCCCCTGGTGGCCAGAGTTTGCCTCTGTTCATCTATATGTTCGTCTATATGTGTGTATGTGTACCTGTAATCCGCTCTGAGTCCCCTTCGGGGTGAGAAGAGCGGAATATAAATAAAGTAAATAAATAAATAAACCTGAAACGTTTTGTCACACTGCTGTTTCGAATGTTTTTAGAGTTGTCTCTTAATCGTTGTCTTTCTTTCCTAGAGTCGCTGTGTGCAAAAGATGGTCCCAGGTGCCTGTCAAACTCTTGCCAAAAGGTCTCGGAGTGTAGTGGTGCTGCAAAAGGGGGTGGTTGCCACTGTCCAGACGTGTCGCTGGGTGGCATCTCAGCAGAAGACTGTGTCCAAATATCCAAGGACCCTTGTGCTTCCAGCCCTTGCCTCCATAACGCTACCTGTTTGAGTGCTGCAGGAAACTTAAGCTTTACTTGCAACTGCCTCGTGGGGTACACCGGAGATACCTGTGAAACTACTATCAGTACGTGTGACTTGCATTTCTGTAGGCATGGTGGTACATGCCTGGAGAGTCTCGATGGCCTTGTCTGCATCTGTGCCGAAGGATACATGGGTGCGTACTGTGAAACTAACCTTGACGAATGCCTTTCCAACCCTTGCCTCAATGGAGCAGTTTGCAAAGACAGGATCAATGGCTATGCCTGCTACTGTGTCCCAGGCTACCAGGGAAAGCACTGTGACCTGGAAGTAAACGAATGTGTTTCCGATCCTTGCCTAAATGGTGCCACGTGCATTAATCTGATAGGGAAGTATTCCTGCCTTTGTCCACTTGAATATACAGGTAAGAATCTATGGGGAAGTATATAATATTGCTACTAATACAAACAGCTTGCATGTTACAAGTATAGGCAGAAGTTACTGTTTGCTGCTGGAAATCATAAAACCATAGACATGGAGCCCAGAGAATGGCGTGGAAAGGTTCAAACCTTCTTGAGCCTAGGGCAAGGGGACTCCATTTCATCTTGCCCCATTTTTTAAAAAAATATTTTTGATACACAAATTAAATACATACCTTACACTAGTGTTTCCCAACCTTTTTTGAGCCGCGGCACACTTTTTACATTTACAAAATCCTGGGGCAGACCACCAACCAAAATGACACCAAATGACACTCTAACACAGTAATACGTATAGTTGATATGTTTAAAATGTATTTATACACTCAGTGTGAAACCTTTACCTGTTTTGATGAACACAGCATAGATATCCTGGCAGGAATGACAGAAAGACACAAACTTCCCACACAGAACTCCCATAACCAAGAGAAAATGCTATAAAAGTTTGGTGGGCATTGACCTTGAGTTTTGGAGTTGTAGTTCACCTATATCCAGAGAGCACTGTGGACTCAAACAATGTTGGATCAGGACCAAACTTGGCATGAATACTCAATATGCCCAAATATGAATGCAGATGGAGTTCAGGGGAAATAGATCTTGACATTTGGGAGTTGTAGTTGCTCTGAACTCCACCAACAACAGAATTGGGGACTTTATAGTTCAACCCTACAATCAAAGAGCATTCTGAACCCCACCAATGATAGAACTGGGCCAAACTTCCCACACAGAACCCCAGGAGGCAAGAGGAGGTCTCTACTTGGGAAAGGGGGGCAGGCCTTCCCAATGCATGGAGAGGGAGAGACCAAGTAGACAACAGGTGGGGAGGGGGTGGTTGTAATTTGGTGCCTTTATCGAGGTACCAACACACTAGACTCTCCCCCCCCCCTCCTGGAGGTTCCAATTTCCCACGGCACACCTGATGATCGCTCACAGCACACTAGTGTGCCCCGGCACACTGGTTGGGAAACCCTGCCTTACACACACATAACATTTACAATTCCCACCACCAACACGAGGATTATTTTCTTTTACATACTGTACATTCATTTCTCTTTTTTTGAGACAATCTTTGTAACTTCATCTTTATACATTTCCATCCTATATACTATATAACATTTGTAACCTATTTCTTATGGCTTGATCTCCGGATTGATTCATTATATAGTTCTTTATCCTTGTCCATCTTTCTTCCATTTCTCTCATTCTATTTCCATTGATTTTTAAATCATTTAATTTCACATTCATAATTTCAAATTCCATTTGCTCCACCATATATTGATGCCATTTATTTATTGTCCATTTTGATTGATCTTTCCATCCTAATACTATTACTGCTTGTGCACATTGAATTATTGCTTCTTTGGCGGTTAATGCCTCCTTACGGGAGGGCATAATTCCAGCCAGCTTAAAGCAAGCTGTGATAAAACCGCTGTTGAAGAAACCATCACTGGACCCCACTCAATTAGTGAACTATCGGCCAGTTTCCAATCTCCCCTATTTGGGCAAAGTCATGGAACGTGTGGTGGCTTCGCAACTCCAGGGGTTCTTGGTAGACACTGATTATCTTGATCCGGCACAGTCTGGCTTTAGGCCGGGACATGGTACTGAAACAGCCTTGGTCGCCTTGGTAGATGATCTACGCCGGGAACTCGACAGGGGGAGTGTGTCCCTGTTGGTTCTGCTGGACCTCTCAGCGGCTTTCGATACCGTTGACCACGGTATCCTTCTCGGTCGCCTTGCAGATATGGGGCTTGGGGGTACTGCATTGGAGTGGCTCCAATCCTTCCTGGAAGGTCGTACCCAGAAGGTGTCATTGGGTGACACCTGTTCGGTTCCACAGCCTTTGTCCTGTGGAGTCCCTCAGGGTTCAGTACTGTCTCCGATGTTATTTAACATCTACATGAAACCGCTGGGAGAGATCATTCGGAGTTTCGGAGTAAGGTGTTATCTGTACGCAGATGACGTCCAGATCTGTCACTCCTTCCCACCTGTCACCAAGGACGCTATCCAGACCTTGAACCGGTGCTTGGCTGCTGTGTCGGACTGGATGAGAGCTAGCAAATTGAAACTTAATCCAGACAAGACAGAGGTCATCCTGGTCAGTCGAAAGGACGAACAGGGCATAGGGTTACAGCCTGTGTTGGACGGGGTTACACTCCCCCTGAAGACGCAGGTTCGCAGCTTGGGAGTGATCCTGGATTCATCGCTGAGCCTGGAACCCCAGGTCTCAGCGGTGGCCGGGGGAGCTTTTGCACAGTTAAGACTCGTGCGCCAGCTGCGACCGTACCTTGGTTAAGTCTGATCTGGCTACGGTTGTCCACGCTCTGGTCACATCCCGAATAGATTACTGCAACGCGCTCTACGTGGGGCTGCCTTTGAAGACAGTTCGGAAATTACAATTAGTCCAACGGGCGGCAGCCAGACTACTAACTGGAGCTACATACAGGGAGCATACTACCCCCTGTTGTGTCAGCTCCACTGGCTGCCTGTCCAATTCCGGGCTCAATTCAAACTGCTGGTTTTGACCTTTAAAGTTCTATACGGTTCTGGCCCAGCTTACTTGTCCGAACGCATCTGCCGCTACGTCCCACCTCATACTTTAAGATCATCCGGGGAGGCCCTGCTCTCGCTCCCGCCGGCTTCCCAGGTGCGGCTGGTGGGGACGAGGGAGAGGGCCTTCTCGGTGGTGGCTCCCCGTCTGTGGAATGCGCTCCCTAGCGATATACGATCAATTCCACCCCTCCTGACATTTAGGAAAAAAGTGAAAGCCTGGATGTGGGACCAGGCGTTCGCATAGTAGCACAGGACAGCACTTTAGTAGTTTAATGGAAAGTTGGTGAATAGGGCTCAATGCTTTTATGGACGGAAGACTCTTTTTAACATAGGTGAATGCATAGGATGTGTGAATATAATTGTATTTTAATGTATTTTAGTGTCGAATGCTGGAGGGTTTTATATTGTGTTTTTATACTGCGATTGTGATGTAGGCATCAAATTGTGCCTTTTGGAAGCCGCTCTGAGTCCCCCCTCGGGGGTTGAGAAGAGCGGGGTACAATGCCATAAATAAATAAATTTTATTTCCCTATTATTTCCCATTTCCTCTCTTTTCCCTAATACTGCTATTTCCTTTTTTACGACCCACTCATTTCCTAATATTTGATTTGACTCGTTTTGTATGGTCTGCCAGAAATATTGTACATATTCACATTCCCACATCATGTGCATAAACCACCCTTTCTGTTGACATCCATGACAGCACTGACTACTCCCCTTATAATAATATGCTAATTGGCAGGGTGTACGATACCATTTATGCAATATTTTCCTCCTCATTTCTCGTACTTTGGTATTCCTTTTCACCCCTATTGTCTCTACCACATCTTGCCCCATTAACTAAACTGACAAAATGGGATTACAAAGATTCCTATGTAGCTGAGCCTTCTGAGTTATAAATCAGAAGTGTACTAAACCAGTGTTTTTCAACCTTTTTTCAGCCGCAACACATTTTTTACATTTACAAAATCCTGGGGCACACCACCAACCAAAATGACACAAAATGACACTCTAACACAGTGATACATATAGTTAATATGTTTTTAAATGTATTTATACACTCAGTGTGAAACCTGGGCCTGTTTCGATGAACACAACATAGATATCCTGGCAGGAATGGCAGAAAGACACAATCTTCCCACACAGAACTCCCATAACCAAGAGAAAATGCTATAAGAGTTTGGTGGGCATTGACCTTGGGTTTTGGAGTTGTAGTTCACCTATATCCAGAGAGCACTGTGGACTCAAACAATGTTGGATCAGGACCAAACTTGGCATGAATACTCAATATGCCCAAATATGAATGCAGATGGAATTTTTGGAAAATAGACCTTGACATTTCGGAGTTGTAGTTGCTGGGATTTATAGTTAACACACGATCAAAGAGCATCCTGAACTCTTGCAACAATGGAATTGAACCAAACTTGGCATATTGAACTCTCATTACCAACAGAAAGTACTGACAGGGTTTGCTTGGGAATTGACCTTGAGTTTGGAAGTTGTAGTTCGCCTACACCCAGAGAGCACTGTGGGCAGGAGGGGGAAGAAAGGGTATTGGAGGTTCCACTTTCCCACGGCACACCTGATGATCACTCACGGTACACTGGTTGGGAAACACTGTACTAAACTACGAGGGCGGATCAATAATTCAGTGACTTTTTGAAAGAAACACAGGTTTTTGGATTAAAAAATCATTTTATTTTTCAACGTCGTCTCCTTTGAGCTCTATACGCTTTGTCCAACATTTCTCCATTTTTTTATCCCTTCCAAGTAATAAGATTTGTCGAGGTCATCAAAATAGGTATTTGTTTGTGAGATGATTTCATCATTGGAGTCAAATCTCTTTCCACCGAGCCATTTCTTCAGGTTTGGAAACAAGAAATAGTCACTCGGGGCTAAATCCGGAGAATAGGGCGGATGAGGGAGAAATTTGTATCCCAATTCATGGATTTTTGCCATGGAAACTGCACATGTATGCATCCTTGCATTGGGTTCACCCTTGCATTGTCCTGGTCCCATCTTGCAGAAAGCTTTCACACACCCAAGTGATCGTTTAAAACTGAAACCACTGAGCCATGTGAGATGCCTATGGCTTCCACAATCTCTCGCACTTTCAATCTCAGATCGTCCAACACCATATCGTGGATTTTTTCAATTGTTTTGGGTGTAGCGATCTCAACTGGGCGTCCAGAACATTCGGCATCTTCCGTGTTTGTACAGCCACAACGAGATTTGGTAAACCACTTTTTTTACCATTGAAATTGATGGTGCAGAGTCCCCATAGTATTTATCAAGCTTAGCCTTGGTTTGAGTGATGGTTTTTTCTGCAAAAAATAATGCCTGAAATTCACTTTTTCCCATTTTCTCCTCAAATCACGCGGTAGTCTGCTATCAATGGGTGTCAAACACAAACTAAATGACGCAGCTTGTTCAAATTTTGACAGGAGTCAACTGACAGGTGCCTGTTTACGGGAGCAGTGTTGCCCTTTCAGTTAAGAGGCAGGAAATTCAAAAAGTCATGGACTTATTGATCCGCCCTTGTATTAAACATCAAGATTGAGGACTTTATCACGCCGGCATGCTAATCTGCTACATATTATATCTATGTTAGCATAGATAGTGAATGCATACCCTATTGAGCATCTTTGATAGCGCACCTATTTTCATTAGTGTAATGTGTGCCCTTTTGCCATTCTATGGTTCAATGATCATACTTTGGTACACCCTCATAACCTCAACTTCCTGCAGTTGTGATGCTGATCATCGCAATTTTGCAATTTCAGCATTAAAAAGGGGAGAGAGGTATGAATAAAATAAAGGGAAAACACCACATTGGGAGTCTTGGGGGGGGGGGAATCCTATACGTTGGTGTCATGGTTCTGTTGGCATACCAACACAGTAGTGGACGGGAACCTTCACACCAAGTTAGGTGATGATAATGTTGAGGCATTGGAAACTACCGAAAAGTTGTATCCATCAGTGACTGAATATGGGAGAATCACAGGGAAGAGGCAAACCAGCAGTGGTATACGCACACATTGTCAACAAAGGTGGCAGTCCAGCTGATATGCTGGCTTGCCTGCGTCGTGTGATAAAGTCTTAAGATTACTGTTGTTGTAGAGCAGGGGTCAGGAACCTTTTTGACTCAGAGAGCCATGAAAGCAAAATATTTGGAAATTTATTTCAGTGAGAGCCATATAATATATACAATATATTTTAAGACTGAATTCAACTAAATGTGAGTTTATACGTCCATACTATGAGAAAAGGATTCCCCCGGCAGAATGACAGGACACTTCAGACCTGGCTCTGCAAAAGGCACGCTTCAGACTCTGGGAAGGAAGGGTGAAAGAAAGAAAGAGGAAAGAAAGGAGGGGAGAGGAAGAAAGAAAAGAAGAATGAAAAGCAAAGGGTGGGGAAAAGAAAGGAAACAGAGTGAGGAAAAAGTAAAATAATGAAGGGAAAAGAAGAAAAGAAAGAAGGGGAGAGAGGGGGAAGTGAAAATCAAGGAAGGAGAAGGAAAGGAAGACTTGGGAGAAAAGAATAGAAGAGGAAAGAAGGAAGGAAGAGGGAGGGAGAATGGAGGAAAGAAGGAAGGGGAGAGAGGGAGGGAAAAGGAAGGAGAGAAGGAAAGGGTGAAGGGGAGAAAAAAGGAAGAGGAAGGAAGGAAGAGGGAGAATGGAGGAAAGAAGGAAGGGGAGAGAGGGAGGGAAAAGGAAGGAGAGAAGGAAAGGGTGAAGGGGAGAAAAAAGAAAGAGGAACGAAGGAAGAGGGAGAATGGAGGAAAAGGAAGGGGAGAGAGGAAGGGAAAAGGAAGGAGAAAAGGAAAGGGTGAAGGGGAGAAAAAAGAAAGAGGAAGGAAGGAAGAGGGAGAATGGAGGAAAGAAGGAAGGGGAGAGAGAAAGGGAAAAGGAAGGAGAGAAGGAAAGGGTGAAGGGGAGAAAAAAGGAAGAGGAACGAAGGAAGAGGGAGAATGGAGGAAAAGGAAGGGGAGAAAGGAAGGGAAAAGGAAGGAGAAAAGGAAAGGGTGAAGGGGAGAAAAAAGGAAGAGGAATGAAGGAAGAGGGAGAATGGAGGAAAAGGAAGGGGGAGAGAGGAAGGGAAAAGGAAGGAGAGAAGGAAGGGGTGAAGGGGAGAAAAAAGGAAGAGGAATGAAGTAAGAGAGAGAATGGAGGAAAAGGAAGGGGAGAGAGGAAGGGAAAAGGAAGGAGAAAAGGAAAGGGTGAAGGGGAGAAAAAAGGAAGAGGAATGAAGGAAGAGGGAGAATGGAGGAAAAGGAAGGGGAGAGAGGAAGGGAAAAGGAAGGAGAAAAGGAAAGGGTGAAGGGGAGAAAAAAGGAAGAGGAATGAAGTAAGAGAGAGAATGGAGGAAAAGGAAGGGGAGAGAGGAAGGGAAAAGGAAGGAGAAAAGGAAAGGGTGAAGGGGAGAAAAAAAAGGAAGAGGAATGAAGGAAGAGGGAGAATGGAGGAAAAGGAAGGGAGAAAGGAAGGGAAAAGGAAGGAGAAAAGGAAAGGGTGAAGGGGAGAAAAAAGGAAGAAAATGAAAAAGAAAGAGAATGGAGGAAAAGGAAGGGGAGAGAGGAAGGGAAAAGGAAGGAAGAAAAGGAAGGAAAGGGTTGGGGGGAATAGAAGAGGAAAGAAGGAAGGAAAGGGAAGGAAGAGGGAGAATGGGAAAGAAGGAAGGGAGAGAGGAAGGGAAAAGGAAGGAGAGAAGGAAAGGGTGAAGGAGAGAAAGAAAGGAAGGAAGAGGAATGGAGGAAAAGGAAGGAAGGAAGGTAGGAAGGGGGAGAATGGAGGAAAAAGAAGGGGAGAGGGGGAGGGAAAAGGAAGGAGAAAAGGAAAGGGTGAAGGGGGAGAAAAAAGGAAGAGGAAGAAGGAAGAGGGGAGAATGAGAAAAGGAAAAAGGAAGGGGGAGAGGGAGGGAAAAGGAAGGAGAAGAGGGAGAATGGGAAAGGGTGAAGGGGAGAAAGGAAGGAAGGAAGAGGGAGAATAGAGGAAAAGGAAGAGAAGGGGAGAAGGGAAAAGGGAGGGAATAGGAAGGAGAGAAGGAAAGAATGGAAGAGGAAGGAAGGAAGAGGGGGAGAGGAAAGAAGGTAGGGAGAGGGGGAGGAAAAAGAATAAAAGAAAAAGGGAGGGAAAAAGAAAGGAAGAGAAAGGAAGGAAGGAAAGGGGAGGAGGGTGCGAGGCCAAGGTGGACCTTGGCATCGACATTGGCGAGGCAGTCCCTCTGGAAGGTGTTGAAGAGGCCGCGGCTCTTGAGCTGCCCGACGATGAGGGCGATGAGCTGGGCAGCTAGGCTGGGTCCGTGGCACCAGGGCCAGGCCCATCTCCGCCGCCTCCCCTGAGGCCCATTGTGGAAGATGAAGAAGAAGATGAGACGCCGACGCCACGCGCCGCCATCCTCAGCGAAGAGGGCATAGGGCCCCGAGAGCAGCAGGGGATGAAGAAGAGGCGGCGATGGCGGCGTGGAAGTGGCAGTCATGGCGCATTTGCGCCACTCCTCCTCGCTGCATGCTGGGAAACCGAAGCCCGGGCTGCTCTGGAGAGCCAGATGCAATCATGAAAAGAGCCACATCTGGCTCCCGAGCCATAGGTTCCCTGCCCCTGTTGTAGAGCCTATTCAGGAATAATGAAAGCTGCTCACGATATATTCTAGGTGCACTTCAGAAGACTGCGTCACATTTGAAGATGCTTCAATGATAATGGAAGAACCATCGTATCAATTTCTGGAGTTCTTCTTCTGATCTAGAACTAGTCATTAAGAAGAAGCTCTATCTAGCACTACAAATACTTGGCAATAGTTCCTTTTACCTATAGATCTACTCATGAATAAACATCTCTGGTAGGGAGCAAACCCTTATCAGCCAACAGACTCAATGATTCCACAATATCCTCACAGCACAATGTAAGAAAATGCCTTTGTTTTTAATAAGAAACACACTTTTGCCAAGACTTTGGTATGGACAGAGGCGGCCCCAGCGATTCCGCGATATAAGCGGCCGCGTAGAGCGCCACCGGCTGGGCGGGGCATCACCAGCTGGGAGGGGCGCCGCGGCACCACCTCGCTTCCGCCCCCAGCCCTGCGCCGCCCGGTGCCGCTGCACAGCCATTTCTGCGCATGCCCAGCGCCTGTAGTTTCTTCTGGGCATCGCGAATGTCTGCGATGGGCACTGAGTCCCGAGCGCCTGCGGGCTTTGGGAGCCAGCGCGCAGGTGCGCTCGGGCCGCAGTGCGCATCGCTGGCGTTCGTGCACGCGCAGAAACGTAGTGCTTTGGGAGGCTGCAGCGCGCCCGAAGCACAGACAACATTGCGCATGCCCAGAAGCAACTACAGTCCGTGCTCGGGAGGTGTGTGCGAAGCGGCGGCGGCGCGCGAAGTGGCGGCGGCGAAGCGGCTGCGAAGCGGCGGTGGCGGCAGAAGGGGGCGGCGGAAGCGGCGGGCGGCATGATGCGGCGGCCGGGGGAGGCGCCAAAATTTACCAGCGTACTCCCGGAAAAGGTCAGGCCGACCCTGGGTATGGACCACAGCACCACCTTTTGGTTTTTTTTTCCCCTAGAAAAGATTGTGGTTCAATCTCTAGGCTAGATTACTGCAGCGCGCTCTACGTTGGCCTTCCTCTGTCGTCGATCCGGAAGCTCAAGCTGGTGCAGAACACTGCCGCCCGGCTCCTGTCTGGCACGCCAGCAGGTTGCCGAATAACACCCGTTTTGCAGGATCTGCACTGGCTACCTATTGAGCACCGGATCGCCTTCAAAGTGCTGGTTCTCACCTTCAAGGCCTTGTACGGCCTGGGGCCAGCGTATCTGAGGGACCGCCTCACTCCTTATTGCCCAGCGAGATCACTACGGTCAGAGGATGCCAACCTCCTGGAAATACCATCAGCAAAGTCGGCACACCTGACATCCACCCGCCGGAGGGCGTTCTCGTCATAGCCCCCACGCTGTGGAACGCCCTCCCGGCTGAAACCAGGGCCCTGAGGGATCTACTCCCATTTAGGCTGGCCTGTAAAACCCATCTGTACAGGCAGGCCTTTGGAGAGTAGGCCCGTGTACTTTGGGTACTGTGCTGGCACCTGTTGCTGCTCCGTTTCTATTAGTGCCTGTCCTGCTATTGTTTTAATGGCTCAATTGTTTTATGTTTTAATCCTGTTTTATGCCCCTGGCTTTGTGTGCCGCCGCGAGCCCCCGGGAGTCGGCGGCATAGAAGCCTCAATAATAAATAAATAAATAAAATAATAAAAAATTGATACAAATCCCTTGATACTTAATAATAATAATAAACATTATTTATACCCTGCCAACATCTCCCTAATGGGGACTCGGGGCGGCTAACATGAGGCCAAGTCCTTCCAAAATACAATACAACATAGTAAAATACAAAATACAGAACAAAATACATCAGAAATAATAATAATAATAATACAATTACAAAACAAATGAAGTGACACAAGAAATTCACACACAGGAACCGAATAAAATGGGCAGTGGACACGATAAAATGATAAAAACTCTGGGTGTGATAGGAGTAGGAGATAACAAATGAGGGGGCCCAAGAAAATGAAAAAGTGGGGACAGACTTTCAGTTTAGGATGCGGGGGGTGCGTCATAGGACAGTGATTTTCAACCTTTTTTGAGCCGCGGCACATTTTTTACATTTACAAAATCCTGGGGCACACCACCAACCAAAATGACACAAAATGACACTCTAACACAGCAATACATATAGTTAATATGTCTTTAAATGTATTTATACACTCAGTGTGAAACCTGGGCCTGTTTCGATGAACACAAAATAGATATCCTGGCAGGAATGTTCGGCTTGTTTTGAACGGAAGGGTGTTTTGTTTGGAGATGGCGTTTAAGCTTGCTTGGCACCGTGGCGCTATTGGACAGCTTTCTCACCACACACCAAGCACAACGGAGTCGGGTGCCATCGCATCCCGGTGAAAGTGAATCAAATGAAAGATAGCTTTCGCTGTACTGCCTTGAGCTCGCCGTCTTTCCTTTTTTCTTTTGTCCACCACTCATATTAGGGCCTTCATCAGTGTCATAATTTTGTCCAGGGCCCTGTTCGGCATTTGCATTTTCCCTTCTCAAAAACTTCTCCATCACTGTCACTCGCTTGTCTTGCTGTGATCCCAAATTGCCACTGTCACTTGACGCATAGCTGCAGCACTAACCCTAACTTTGTTTACTTAGCCGCGCCTGAGTGAATCCAAGATGGCACGACCATAGCACTCTTAGGTGACGCGAGAGTGCTATGGTTCCATTTCTTAAAGGGACACATGTGCCTTATAGTTTATATATGAATGAAGTTCGAAAATAATTTCCCACGGCACACCTGATGATCTCTCACGGCACACTGGTTGAAAAGCACTGTCATAGGGGGACACTAAAGATGGGGCCACATAACTGTAGGGGGTGGTCACTCTTCAAAGGCACAACGGAAAAGCCAGGCCTTCAGATACATACAGTAAGATCTACTTTTGTTGATCCGGTGCTTTGTAGCCGAGATGTTCCCTTCTAATTTTCAGACCATCTATACGGAAAGTCATTTAGTGTCCGAGATAGATTTCTCTGTGGCTTCTCTCCAGGCTCCCTTTCCATTCAGCCACAAATTGGCCCTTTCTTTACTCTTGTGAGGGTTTGCTGAGCAACATGCTAGGTTCCATCTCCTTTTTGAAGCTCTTCTGTAGCTCCCACAAACTCTTTACCTGTCTCTTCTTTCCTGGATCTCCATGCCCACTTAGTTCATCTATCGATCTTCTTGACCTATGGTATTGTGTGCAACTTTTCCTCTCATATTAGCTGCCACCAGGTTCATTCCGCTTTCTCTGCTCAGCCGTGCTTCCTACTGTTTGCAGATAATGTAGCCAGTAGTTTCAACCATCTCCTGATTTTCTCCGGACACAGTTCCATTCTTTTACTGACTGACTACCCAATAAAACTGTCTTGCCATTTCATTATGTGGCTCAAGCTACGGAGAGTTGAACACACTTGGAAATATTAGTTTGAAGTCAAGCATCAGAACCTAACACTTTGTAAGAGGCATTCCACAGTGCCTTATAAACACATTTTCATGTATACACTTAGAGCAGGGGTGCCCACACTTTTTCATCATGCAAGCTACTATATGAACAATCAAGTTGAAAAGATCACCTGTTGTGCATGTGAGCGTGCGCGTGCACACGCGCGCGCATGCTCCTACTGCAGCCTTCCGTCTGTGCGGGGCTTCTTTCTTGCCTGCCCACAAACTTGCCGCCGCGCGCACCCGGCAAGTGGATCCTCCTTGCCCGCGTGCGCGCTCTCTCTTAATGTCTTTGTTGCCTTCCTCCTTCCTGCTGCGTGCTTTCGCGAAGCAGGAAGTCCTCATCCCGTCCTGCTTCTTGCATGCACAGCAGGCCCCTCCCACGCACGCAGCAGGAGGGTATTTATAGGCGCACCCGCCAGCGCTCTGGCCAGATATGGCTTCGGCAGCGGCTCGGAAGGCCGCCTGGCTGCTGAAAGGACGCCCAAGTGGACGGCTGGCAGGAAGGAGGACCCCTCCCACTGGTGGCAGTCCATGCCCACGGGGGGGGGAGAAGGGGGTGGCTCTTCCTAGCCAGCTTTGAAGAGCCACCCCCCCTCTCTCTCTCCCGTGGGCCCTCACCGCCTTTCTCCTTTCAGGGCAAGGGAGGGCGAGGCGGAGAAAGGCTGCGAGGGCACAAGCAGCAGCAGCAAGTGGAGTCTCCATCCCCGCAGCCCTCCCTCCTCGCCCCAAACCAAGGAAAGCAGCCCCACACAGCTCGCTCGCCGAGGTCTCGGCTTGGAATGGGAGTCCCGAGGGCAGCAGCAGGGTTTGCGGCGGGGCTTGCTTGGCTTTGCCCCACTTTGCCCGGCCTCCTTCGCCTCTCTCTCTCTCTCTCTCTCTCCCTCTCTCCCTCCCTTCTTCCAGCGCCTGCCTGCCTGCCAAAAGAATCCAAAAAAGTTCTCTGGATTTCTCTCTTCTCTCCTTGGCTCTCTCTCTCTCACACACACACACACACACACACACATTCCTTCCATCCCTCCCACAGCCTCACATCCTATCTGTGCGCGTGCCTTCGCCTTGCTCCCCCAGCAGCAACCAATGGGCTGTTATGTCACCACACCATGTGTGGCAAGACGAGCGCCAGGGCCCGCCCACTAAAGCCTCATTTTGGCAAAAGAAGCCCTGCGAAAGCGGTGGCGGGAGCGCACATGTGTGCACATGGCAGGAGTGCACCATCCGGCTGGTGAGGCCCAAAGATCACCTGGAAGAGGGCCGAAGATCACCTAGGTGCTCCCGATCACCATAATGAGCACCCGTGACTTAGAGCCATTAGGTTTCAAAGTTCTTCTGGAGGGAAAAACTGCTGTCGCAAAACAGACCATCTGCAAAGATAAGAAATATGTCTGAATTTTAAAATAATTTTAAGGGATCAACTAATCATAATTGAATATCCTTGGACCCTAAATTGCAATGGCTGTGACGGCTTGTATGTAAAACTTTAAGTTGCAAAGGTTGGCACTGTTGTATTGTGTTTCTGCAAACCTGTTTAGTTTTGCAAAGGTTTGGTTGCAATGATTGGTTCTTTACACCTGAAACAAGTAGGGCAGGCTGACCCACCAATAACATGGGAAAGAGGGGAATCACAGAGAGAGAGGTAACGACTATATAAACATAAGTAATTTCAAAATCTCAGGTTCCAAACAAACATTTACCGTATTTTTCGCACCATAAGACGCACCTGCTGATAAGACGCACCTTGATTTTAGAAGAGGAAAATTGGAAAAAATATTTTGAGCCAAAAGTGGGCCCCGCGCTTGCCTGCTTGAAGCGCGGCCTGCCCACCTGGAAGGGTGGACCTCCCTCGCGCCTCCGCCATCCCTAAGCCTTTCCCTTGGCTGCCTCCTCCTCGGTCCCGCCTCCTCCTCCTCCTCCGTCGCCGCCCGCCTCCGCCCGCCGCCGCCTGCCTCCGCCCGCCACCACCCGCCTCCGCCCGCCACCGCTTACCTCCGCCCGCCGCCTACCTCTGCCTCCCTGCCACCGCCGCCCGCATGGGCAGTAGTAGGTCCCAAAGCGCCTGACGCTCTGACGTCTGACAGGCGCGCCTGGCGCTCGGGACCTACTTCCCATGCGCGGACATTCGCATGGGCAGTAGGTCCCGAGCGCGCCAGGTGTGCCTGCATCAGCGCGCCAGGCGCGCCTGCATCAGACGTCAGACGCGTCCGACGCGTCAGACGCGCTTGGGACCTACTGCCCATGCGCGACGGCGGCGAGGGAGGGAGGCAGAGGTAGGCGGCGGCGGGCAACGGAGGAGGCGGCAGCGGGCAGGATGGAGGAGGAGCGGAGGCGGGACGGAGGAGGTGGCCAAGGGAAATGCTTACTATCTCCCCCCCCTTCGCTCCATAAGACGCGGCTGATTTTTCCTCCTACTTTGGGAGGAAAAAAACTGCGTCTTATGGTGCGAAAAATACGGTATCTACTATTATTCCAATTAATTAAACATATAATATATTGTTGTAGGATATACATGCACAAATGCTGTCTTTACATACATATGCAGCAAATACGGGCGGTAAGCTCACATGCAAGTGAGTAGACGTCATAAAAAGGCGGAAAGGAGTTCCTGTGTCATCAGAAAGGGACACAGTCCCGGATGTCTCCCAAAGAATAAGCAAGTCACGGTAATGAATACCAGTCTTATATTTTTTCTATAATAATGGGAGACGATCCATGGTCAACGAAACCAATATTGATGCGCGCCTTCGTTTCGCCCCCAAAGGGGCTTCCTCAGGACCAGGGGCGTGGCCTAGGTAGCGTACCCTCACAGACGTCTTAAAGCAGGAACCGCACTGAGGTACAATAAACATAACAAATACAATACTAAATATAGCTAGTAAGAAGGGATTCAAAGTGGGAAACAGCCAAGGGCAATTGGGAATGGATGGGATTTCCTGGTAGAAAGGAGAGGGATACATACCAATGCATGAGGAAACACGAGCACCGCAAGTGCTGGCGATATCTATGGGATATCGGGCAGAAGGCGCAAAGGTGCGAGGGAGCCAGGTTTAAGTAAGGGTAATACAGGTGTGTTTAGATGAGTAATTCACTGATTGATAATTGATTGTTTAACCCTTGTGGTTCCTCGCATTGTAAATTTACTATCCATTTATTTTCGAGCTGTAGGAGCAGTTGTTTTACATTTTGATGGGGTTGGGGGTGGGCTTTCTCTAGTACCATCACAGTAAAATTGTCAAAAAGCCCAATTAAGTTTGTTCCGCCCAGGGGCGGATCTAACATTACGCAAACTACGCGGCCGCGTAGGGCGCCACATGGTCAGGGGTGCATCCGGCCGCCAGGTTCTACGCATGCTCATTTGGTGCAGCGGCGCCCCCGGCTGCAAAATGCTCCTCCTTTTGGCCTCGTGTAGGGCGATTCGCGTCTCCGGCCTGCTGGAGTCGTGCTGCATCAAATGCGCATGTGCAGAAGTTCCACGCATGCGCATTTAGTGCAGCGCGAGCGACTCCAGTAGGCCGGAGACACCTGGTGCCCTACACAAGCCGAGGAAAGGAGCGTTTGGCAGCCGGAGGAGGAGGCTCTGCCTCCGGCTGCCAAATGCTCCTCCTCTTCGGCCGCGTGTAAGGCGAGTTGCTGCTCCGGCCTGCTCGCGCTGCACCAAAGTATAGGAATTATTTTAATACCCTGAAGTGTCATGCAGGTTAAGTGAACCTCTTCGCACATGCTGTATGTTCAGTTAAAATCGGTTGATGTAACTTCTAAATTAATGGCCAATACTTAGTACAACTATATATACACCATGTATGTATGTATATATATATATGTGTGTGTGTGTGTGTATATATATACTGTATGTATGTATGTATGTATATATATATATATATATATATATATATGTATCTATTATATAAAGGGGTTCCTGTCATGGAACGACCGTCCCAAACAGAGAAACCTTACAACGCAGAAACACCAAACTTGCCAACAGAAATAGGCCTCAAGCAAGGTAGGTTTGTAGCAAAGAAACTGTCCCCCCCCCCAAACCTAAAAGGCCCCCAAAACAACGAGTAAAAAAACTACATTGCCCAGCATCCTCCGGGGCTGCCAACGACTCTCCCAGCCTCTACATTCTGACAACATGATTGGCTGCCAATAAGGGGCGGATTTGCATAACTCCTGTACTGGCCAGCCAACATGAACATTCCGACCCATACTAATAAACTGTCAGAGGAGGATAAGGCAAAGGGCTGAGGCACAAACACAAACACCCAATTCACTTCCCACAGAAAATTGACACCCCTACAAATCACAGACCACGCCCAAAATTGACAGTAAGGCTTCATTAACTTAATTTCCCTGACTAGGCCTCACTTAATGGAATGCTGTTTACGCTCTGAATTGACAGTAAGGCTTCATTAACTTGAGTCTCCCAACTACGCCTCAGCTCATTGGACATTGTGTATGGCCTGAATTGACAGTAAGGCTTCATTAACTTGCTGTTCCTGACTAGGCCTCAGCTCATGGGACATTGTGTATGGCCTGAATTTACAGTAACCTACCTTGGCACACAGAGCCCCTATGACCCACACTACATTCTACTG
>JARBWK010000689.1:0-26110 GCA_030556195.1 Anolis apletophallus
TAAATAGTTGGCTGATTACCGTCTCTGTGTGTGTGATTAAGGGGCCGGCGAGTCCTTGCATCGTGACAGTCTCAGAAGGAAAATTCACCCAGAAGAATTATCCTGGAGAAAGGTGTCTTCACTGAAGCTTTATCACTAAGCCATGTTTCCAAAACAAGCCAATTTTCTCAAAATTCAATATTTTATTTTTATTTGCCATGCTTCTATACCGCCTCTCAGCCCGATGGCGACTCGTTGTGCAGTGAACAAGCAGCAACAAGTGCCCATATAAAATACATCACAAGATAAAAACAGTCATATAAAGACATATAAAATTAACAGTTAAAAACTGCAAAATACAAATCTCAGCTCCACAATCTTAAAATCCAGGTTTCGTTTCGTCGTCATAGTAATCCTTGATCTCGATTAAAGTTTGTCTGCGAATGCTTGCTCGAAAAGCCAAGTCTTGACTTTCTTACGAAATGTCAGAAGGAGGGGGCCGATCTGATGTCACATAGACAGAAAGTGAGGTGAAATATTCTGAAAAGGGGCACAGACAGTAAAACAACCACCACAGATCCAAAGCTGCTTAGATAGATGATAGATACGTAGGCATGAGAAAAAAGTTATGAAAATGATTCGTTTCGTAAGAAATTCGTAAGAAATGCTACTTTCGAGCGTTTCCGCACCTGGAACGCCAACCAGGAAGTGGACTTTCTTTAGAACCTCGGGGCCAGGATTTTCTTTAGTGTCGTTATTAGGTCGTAAGGGGGGGCATAAGGGGGGGCACCCTCCTTCTCTCTCACCACCCTCCCGCCTCCCTTGCCCTTACTCCGACTGGAAGGAAGCCTGGAAAAAATGTAAACAGAGAGGATTACTCAGAAGTAAATCTGCAAGGAGGGCACTTTGGATGAAGGGCCTCCACTGAGCGCCTCTGAGTAATCTCTCTGTTATTTTCAGGCTCCCCTGCCTCTCCTGCCCTGCCAGGATCTAAGGCATCCAAAGAGTATTGGGGTGAGGAAACCAACCTAATGTATAATAGAATGAATGCTACTGTAAATTGCCACTGCCTAATATTATAAGTAATCCAACTGGTCATACCCTAATTCCATGCACATGCAATAATACAGCAGTAATAACAATAACAAGAGGTAAAATTCAAACCAAAGTATTCTGAGTGGTCCCTGCCTCATGCAAACGGGCTCATGTGGTGCAAATGGGCTCATGCGGTGCAAACGGTGCAAACGGAAATTAGCCGGGGGAAAAGCCAGCTTGGGAGCACACATACATATTCTTGGGAGGGGATTTGTTGCAGAATCCCGGCCTCATAGAGAAGATTCTGCAGCAACCCCCGCCCCCAAAGAATATGTATGTGTGTGCACCCAGCAGAAAACGCTGTCTTTTCCCAGGCTAATTTCCCGGGCTCACAAAGAAGAGGCAGGGACCATTCAGAACACTTCGGTTTGAATTTTACCTCTTCTTATTCCCATTGTTATTACGGTGTATTATTGCATGTGCATAGAATGTAGGTATATGACCAGCCTGGGCAACTTGGGCCCCGCTCACAATGCCACCTTCCCCCAATGCATATTGGGAGGAAGGAGCTTTGCCAACCCTCCTCGGGGAGTGAAAGGGAGGAACCGGATGGGGCCTCCCTGCAGCTGGGGCGTGGCTTCATACACAGGAAGCCAGCCCCAGAAGCTCACTTCTCCCAGGACAGCGAAGAGAGAAGATGCAGGCTTCCCCTCTCCGACCTTGGGATCACAGAAGAGAAAACGCAGGTCGGTAGCGGGGGCCTACGGGGGGGAAGAGGACCCTGCGCTCAGCAGCAGGCCCCTCTCCTCCTCCTGCGGTGGATGCATTCCTTCAGGGACCTTGTTTCTTCCTCTTTTCCCCCCTTCTTTCCTCTTAAGTTGGTTCCCTCTTTTTTAAGGGGGTTTGGGTCCCCTTTTTGGGTTGTTTTGGGGCTTTTAAAGTGGCTTTTGAGGGCCCAGGTTCCCCCTGGCTTTCCCCCCTCTCCTCAAGTCCCCTCTTTGAGTCTCCTCAAGTCTCCCTGAGGGCCCATTCCTTTTCCCCTCGCTCCTCCACGAGGCCAGGCCCCAATCTCTCCTCCACGTGGCTCGGAGACTGGGGGGGGGGGGGCTCCCCCCCTGGTTCCCCTCGCTCCCCCTCGCCTTGAGTTGCGGGCCTGGCGGCGGCTAGGCCGCACCAGGCCCGAATCTCTCCCGGGCAGCCACGTGGCTGCCGGGAGGTTGCTCAGGGGGGGGGCAGGGCCCTGAGGGCCCTCCCCCCCCTCGCTCCCCCCTCGCCTTGAGTTGCGGGCCTGGCGGCGGCTAGGCCGCACCAGGCCCAATCTCCCCGGGCAGCCACGTGGCTGCCGGGAGGTTGCTCGCGGGGGGGGTGAGGGCCCTGGTTTCCCCCCCTCCCCCCGCCTTCAGTTGCGGGCCTGGCGGCGGCTGGGCCGCACCAGGCCGAATCTCTCCGGGCAGCCACGTGGCTGCCGGGAGGTGCTCCGCGGGGGGTGAGGGCCCTGGTTCCCCTCGCTCCCCCTCGCCTTGAGTTGCGGGCCTGGCGGCGGCTAGGCGCACCAGGCCCGAATCTCTCCCCCGGGCAGCCACGTGGCTGCCGGGAGGTTGCTCCGCGGGGGGGGGGGGGGCCCTGGTTCCCCCTCGCTCCCCCCCCCCACGCCTTAAGTTGCGGGCCGGGCGGCGGCGAGGCCTGGCGGCCAGGCCGCACCATCTCTCCCGGGCAGCCACGTGGCTGCCGGGAGGTGCTCCGCGGGGGGGGGTGAGGGCCCTGGTTCCCCTCGCTCCCCCCACGTGGCTGCCGGGAGCTTGCGGGCCTGGCGGCGGCAGGCCGCGGCCAGGGCACCAGGCCGAATCTCTCCCGGGCAGCCACGTGGCTGCCGGGAGGCTGCTCGGTGGGGGGGGTGAGGGCCCTGGTTCCCCCTCGCTCCCCCGCCTTCAGTTGCGGGCCTGGCGCCCTGGCGGCTAGGCCGCACCGGGCCCGAATCTCTCCCGGGCAGCCACGTGGCTGCCGGGAGGTTGCTCCGCGGGGGGGGGGTGAGGGCCCTGGTTCCCCCCTCGCCTTGAGTTGCGGGCCCCCTCGCCCTCTCCCGGGCAGCCACGTGGCTGCGGGCCTGGCTGGCGGCTGCGGGCCCGGCGGCACCAGGCCCGAATCTCTCCCGGGCAGCCACGTGGCTGCCGGGCCTGCTCGCGAGGGGGGTGAGGGCCCTGGTTCCCCTCGCCCCCCTCGCCTTAAGTTGCGGGCCTGGCGGCGGCTGGGCCGCACCAGGCCCGAATCTCTCCCAGCCCTCCGCTGCAGGGTGGCTGCCGGGAGGTGGCTCTGCGGGGGTGAGGGCCCTGGTTCCCCCCCTCCTTAAGTTGCGCCGCTTCCCCCCTCTCCTTAAGTTGCAACATTGGTGGCAGCTGCACTATAGCTCCAATGTAAAAGGAAGTGGGAAGTTAAGAATGAAGCAGCTGGCTTTCAACATACAGATTTATTATTTTCACTCATTACCCGGGCGGCCCCCTCTTCCCCCCCCTTGATCGCGCTCTCATATTGGGTGGTCATGTATCTCCTGGTTTGTATTCTAATAAATGTTGGAAGGTAGGGCCCTAGGGATGCGCTGTCTCCTGCGTTGCATTCTTCCTCGGTCTACATTTAGATGTAGATGAGCTAGAAACCCATAGGGCGCTGCGCGTCCCAGCGGTTACTTAGCAGCAATAAGCTCACATGGGAGCTATTTCTCTTTTGCAGGATGGCACCGCGGAAGAACTGTGGCGTCCCGAGGGGCAAGGGGACTGCCAGGACATCGGGGACATCGCGCCCACCACCACCCCCCGGATCGTCATCGGAGGATGAAGACGCGACCATGGCTATGGTTTTTCGCTAGGATCGAGGGGTTGGAAAAAGGGGCCGGGATAGCAGGTGGCGAGGCTGCGCCTAGGCCGCCTCGCGGCACCAGCAGGAAAGCTATGCTTAAACACATTCTGTCTCGGGTGTCTTCCCTAGAGGCAGTGCAGCAGCAGCAACACATGACCCACACCGCCACCCGCCCAGAGGAGCAACAGCAGCAGGCGGAGGGGCCAGCCCAACCGCAACAGGAGGTGGGGCAGGTGTCGGTAATCACAGCGAGGTCGGCCCCAGCTCCAAGGCCAGTCCCGGTGATCACAGCCCTGCCAGCATGGACTGCTGCGCCAGTTCCTGCAATCGCAGCACCAACACCATGGCCGGCGTCAGGGAGCACAGAGGCGCCAGCACCAGCTCCGCCAGCACCAGCTCCGCCAGCACCAGTCGCAACACCAGTAATTACAGCCGGGCCAGCAGCATCGGAAGGAGCACCGGCGGCTCCGCAGGTAATTGCACCACACCGGCCTGGCCGTGGGATGGCGCCACGGCGCACAGCATGCTAACTAACCCTCTTACTCACCTCCCAGCATCTGTTATCACAGCACTGAGGGACGAGGCCACAGTATTTTGCCAGGGCCAGTCAATACCGCAGTCAATATTTCATCTACACCCATAACCCTAGAGGCAGCTAGGACGGGGACGCTAACCAGTTTTGGGGTACCAGTGAATGGACATTACCGGTAGCCCCATCAGTAACCACTTCGTCAGTAGGCACGCACCTTTCCCAAAAGACACTAGAAAAAATATTGCGGAACGAGTACATCGACTTGTTTTCATTGTGCTACAGGGATTTAGACAAAAAAGAAAGGGATGAGCTAGATGACGAAGCTAAGGAGAAGTTAAAAAAGCGCAAAATTGAGCACAATTGGGAGAATTGGTTTGCGGGTTGGACCATTTACGCCGACGTAATCAGCAGCACATATCCCAGGCGGTCCAAGGCCTTATTTAAGTACCAAAAAATCATAAACGAGGCCCGGCTTAAATTCGCTGGTCCGGCCTGGCTCGAGTATGACAGGCGCTTCAGGTCGGAAGCGGCGGAGGAGCCCAATAAGCGCTGGGATTTAATAGACAGCCAGCTTTGGATGGCAATCATGAATGCGGCCAAGGCAATACCAGGCGAACTAACTGACAGTGGCCATATGATTCAACACTTTAAAGGCGGGCAGCCCTATCGCCCAGCGGCCCCGCGGCAACAGGGCCAAAGATCACAGGCAATGTGCTGGGAATTTGCCGCCCAGGGTTCGTGCTCTCGAAAACCCTGTAGGTTCCAGCATGCATGCACAATCTGTTGGGGCTCGCACGCGCGGAACTGTTCAAAGGGCAGGCCCGCGCGGGGCAACACAAAGGAGTCCCAGTTCCAGTTCAGCAGAAGGAGCGCAGCCCAACCCAACCTTCCCAAAGGGCCCCAGCCCAATTAAGGTGGGCCCCCTGGAGCAGTGGCTGAAGGGGTACCCTGACAGAACTGCGGCAAATTATTTGCTAAGCGGTTTTACACAGGGTTTCCGCATCCCAGCCCTGGGTCCAAGGACTCAAAGGCTAGCCCCCAACCTTAGGTCACTAGTGGGTATGGAGGCCATTGTTAAAAAGAAAATTGGCAAGGAGTTAGCAGAAGGCAGGGTTCTAGGCCCCTTCGCTGCCCCACCTACACAGTACTTCAGGGTCTCCCGTTGGGAATAGTACCAAAAGCTCCGGGCGAGTACCGCCTCATTCACCACCTGTCTTACCCCCGAGGGAGCTCGGTGAATGACGCGATACCGGACGACTTATGCACGGTGCACTACACGTCATTTGACGCAGCAGTTAGGCTGGTCAGGCGTCACGGGCCTGCAGCCGAGCTTGCTAAGTGTGACATAAAGTCAGCATTTAGGCTACTCCCTGTGCATCCGGAGGATTTTGACTTGCTGGGCTTCTGCTTCGATGGGCAGTTCTACATGGACCGAGCTCTCCCGATGGGCTGCTCGGTGTCGTGTGCTGCATTTGAAACATTTAGCACGTTTTTAGAATGGGCCCTGAAGGCCAAGGCGGGTTTAAAAGGGGCAGCGCACTATCTCGATGATTTCCTCTTCGTGGGGCGCCATGGGTCAGGGCAATGCTATACCTTATTACACACTTTTCAGCGTTTAGCAGAGGAACTGGGGGTACCGCTAGCGCAAGAAAAAACTGAGGGCCCGAAGACAGTGCTAACCTTCTTAGGGGTTGAATTAGATACAGTCAACCAGTTTTCCAGGCTGCCACCAGCTAAGATCGCAGACCTGAGGCAGAGGTTGGAACAATTCGTCCTCAGGAAGAAAGCCACTTTGAGGGAATTCCAAGAATTAATTGGTCACCTAAATTTTGCCTGCAAGGTGGTGGCACCGGGCAGGGCATTCCTGCGCAGATTGTGCGATGCCATCTCGGGCGCAACTTCGCCGCATCACCACATTAGAATTACTCAACAAATTAAATCTGATCTGGCAGTTTGGTTGCAATTTCTCCAAAATTACAACGGTATCTCATTTTGGCGGCAAGAGCTGCTGGTAAAAGACGCCCTTAAGGTGTCATCTGACGCATCGGGCGCCATAGGCTTCGGAGTATATTTCGACGGCAAATGGTGCGCGGAGCGGTGGCCTGAGGAGTGGCAGGCGATAGGTATCACATCTGACCTAACCTTCTTGGAATTCTTCCCCATACTAGTGGCTGTCTATCTCTGGGCGGACAAATTCGCTAATTCATCCGTCCACTTCTGGTGCGACAACATGGCCACGGTTCAGGTCATTAATACCCTAACATCTAGGTCACCCGGGTGATGGGCGCGTGCGTTTATTCACGTTACACTGCCTGAGGTTTAACATTTTGTTTCGGGCATCCCATATCGCTGGACTGGACAACTCCTTAGCTGACGCTCTGTCTCGCATGCAGATGGGGCGCTTCAGACAGCTAGCGCCCCGCGCGGAAAGGGGCCCAGAAAACATGCCAAGCCATCTCTGGTTGGTTGGAACGACGAGGTAACAGCTGGTATGTCCAGGGCCCTGGCCCCTAGTTCCAGGCGAGCATATTCCAGGGCAGTAAGAGACTTCACTGAATTCAGGGAATATTACGGTTTGCCTGAAAGATTCCCCGTACCTTACGAACACGTGGCCCAGTTTTGTGTATACGGCGGAGGAGCGGTCGGGCCCATAAACGATTAAAGGCAAACTAGCGGCACTGGCATACTGGTTCAAGGCCCAGGGCATGCCCGACTCGACCAATGACTTCCGAATACATAAAATTTTAGCGGGGTGGACGAGGGACCATGGGAAACCATCTGATGACAGACAGCCTCTAACTCCCGCTATCCTGAAGGGTCTTAAGCAATTGTGGTCGACTGTGTGTGAGTCCCAATATGAACAGGAGTTGTTCCACGCGGCAGCTTTGACAGCGTTCTTTGGGGCGCTGCGGGTAAGTGAGTTGGTAGCAGGCTCCAAGTCCGACTCCTCTCATCGGGCCTTGCTTTATTCCGACGCCAAATTGGGACAGGGCAGGCTGGAGATCAAGCTGAGGACATCTAAGACGGACCAGCAGGGAAGGGGTGCCTAATCGCACTGTCGGGTGCATCAGATGGCGATTTATGCCCAGTCACGGCCATGACCCGTTTCCTCGCGCTCAGGGGTGCTACACCGGGGTCCCTCTTCTGTCACCAGGCTAACACACCCTTACAAAGTATCAATTCTGGACAGTTACGGCCAAATGTTTGGACTTGCTGGGCCTGGGCCAATACAAATTTGGGACACATTCCTTTCGGATCGGCGCAGCATCTCGGCCGCTGCAATGGGATACGAGGCTCAGGCAGTTAAGTCCCTGGGAAGATGGAAATCTGGGGCGTATAAGGGTTACATACGGGTGTGCTGTTGTAACATGTCATTGTTTCAGGTGCGGCCGGGCTGGAGCATAGGGCGGAGGGTCTTGGTGTGCGGACACAGTTACATCTACTGGGCTGAGAAAGAAGCGCAAGACCCCTATGGACAGCACCTGGGCCTTGCCTCCATTGCCACAGTGGAATGGAGAGGTAGAGCGCGGTTTACGCTGGGACGGCCTGCTCCCCTTGTTGTTCGATACCAGGAGTGGAGTTCCTCCTGATGTGTTGGTGATCCACCTCGGTGGTAACGACCTGGGCCTTCTGTCAGGCAAGGCACTGTTCATGCAGGCCCGAGCGGACTTACAAAAGATTTGGCAGGCATGGCCCCGGGTTCACATCGTTTGGTCCGCCATCACACCACGATGCAAGTGGTCGGGTGGAGGGGACGTGAGGATGCTGGAGAGAGCACGGAAGCGAGTGAACCGGGCCATGCGGAACGTGGCGACTGGAGCCAATGGATCATACATCGACCATCCGCATCTCAGCCTTTATAACCCTTCCATTTTCAGGACAGACGGAGTACACTTTTCGGACCTTGGAAACCTCCAATTCCTAGCAGATCTGCAGAAGGGCTTAGCAGGGAGTTAGAAGACTTGGTGGGGGTTGGGAGGCAAGATGGACATCTACCCCCAATCCGTGGCGGAAAATAGATAGGGAAACTCCCTGATTTTCAGTTGGCATTCAAGACATCCCCCGTTGGGGGTGGAAGCCATACAGTTAATACTCAATCACAGGTCAAGTGGAGCGGGAAGTTTGGTTATAGCCCTGCAGCTGGGGCGTGGCTTCATACACAGGAAGCCAGCCCCAGAAGCTCACTTCTCCCAGGACAGCGACCCACCACTCCCGCCCATTAACAGTATTGGCCCGGTTGCCCGTAAAAAGGAGCTGGGGAGGAGTTTTTCCCCCACTGTTAGGGGGTTTTTTCGCCTACCCCCCTTTACTGTTTAGGGGCTAGACGGAGGGGTGGTTATAAATAGGCCTAGCGGAAAATAGATAGGGAAACTCCCTGATTTTCAGTTGGCATTCAAGACATCCCCCCGTTGGGGGTGGAAGCCATACAGTTAATTCTCAATCAAAGTTCAAGTTGATCGGGGAAGTTTGGTTATAGCCGGGAATGGGAAGAGTTTGGGATCTGCACTTGGGGGACCAGAACTCGGTCCCATTCCCTTTCACAGGCTGCCTTGGCCAGTTGTCAAGGAGCGTACTTTTCTGCCAGCAATCTAACATCAAACAGGTAGGGTGGCTACCTGACTTGGACTCATCAAATTCCTGACACCCCTTGAGTTAAGGTTAAGGTCAAATAAATAGGTAACAATTTGAATAAATGTTGCCCAATTGGAAACCCAACCACTGTTGTCGTGTGTCTTCTTTCGGGGGTGGGCGGGCAAATGTAAGTGTTCCAACTTACATACAAATTCAATTTAAAAACAAACGTACAGAATCTATTTAGACATCTTTGTTTTCTAATGGTTCAATGTACCCACACTTTGTTTAGCTGAAATATTGTATGTTAAATTACTTTCAGGCTATGTGTATAAGGTACATATGAAACTTGAATGAATTTCATGTTTAAACTTGTGTCCCATCTGCAACATATTTCATCATGCATCTATACTGTAGAATTAATATAGTATGATGCCACTTAAACTGTCATGGCTTGATGCTATGGAATCCTAGGATTTGTAGTTTCGTGAGTTTGGTGAGGCATGAACACTCTTTGTCAGGAAAGGCTAAATAAGTTCTAAAACTACAGTCCCCATCTAATTCTACAGTACAGCTGCATCTTGTATCTGGTTTAGAAACTCATTCATATTATCCCAGATAAACTGGAAAGTGATTTTGGTCAAAACCTGCCTTGAGCCCCAGTCTGAATGTTGAATATGCTAGTTGGGAGTGCTCCTAAAAATACATTTTCTAGTATGTCATTGGACACAAAGCAGTGTACCAAACAATCTGCACTTTTAGCTTTGTGTGGTGCAGGACATTGTCACATCATCAGATCTAAAGACCAATTCACCTGTCCATTTGGTCTGGTCTGGGGCATGGAATGGCACAAAAGCCATCTGGATCTTTGTCTTGGGAACTAACTTGTCTGATGTTGACTATGATGACTTAACAGTGAAACAAAGACATTCAATAGGGTTGTGGAAAACTATTTTGTTTTTACTACTACTTGAAAGCTTCCATCAGCATGGCCTGGCATTGAAAATGAAGTCTCGGGGCTGAATACTAAAGAAGTCTTGGGCCAAATGAAAGGAGAAACAGCTCCCGAACTCCTTTTAGAATAAAGAGGACTTTGATCCTACCAGGGTGCATAAATATAAACCAGTTTTCTGGTACTGACAATACTCATTTTTGATATGGTTTATTCATCAAGCATAAGCTTAAGTTGGAGTGCGCCTTCTCTACTCAAAAATGCATTGAGAGTTTATGAAGCAAATTGGGTCATCTCAGTTATTTTTGATTATGGAGCATCTCAGATGTGATTTTTTTTCAAAGACAAAAAAATTATAACATGAGCAAACTCCCTTAATTACATGGTTATTTGGAAGTATTGTGTCTGCAGGCTTTTTCTGCATTTCCTTTACAGATTTCAGGGGGATCCACATTAAGCTGAATATGAAAATAGCTACATTCCACTGCAAGCACACATACATTCAGCTGAGAATATGAATACAAAAGGGGGAAGGGTGGGGGGAATACATCAGAATTTTTCTAGGAAATAACTCTAGTGAAGAAAG
This sequence comes from Anolis apletophallus, assembly GCA_030556195.1. Taxonomy (NCBI): domain Eukaryota; kingdom Metazoa; phylum Chordata; class Lepidosauria; order Squamata; family Anolidae; genus Anolis; species Anolis apletophallus. Next base: position 10,507 of record JARBWK010000689.1, read on the forward strand.
AAAAGAAAACAGAAAAAATATAGTTGCTAACAACAACCCTATGAAGGAGCAACATTTTTTTTGTTTTCCTATACCAGGAAACAAATCACACCATTAAACAATTCCCGTAAAGATTGTGTCACGATGCATGGACTGACCGGCCCCTTAATCACACACACAGAGACGGATTGAAGGCTAACTATTTTATTGAATATAAAAACAGTTCAAAGATATTGTCCATTAGAATAGTCAAACAATCCAAAAAGGCTTGAAGTAACAATGTCCAAAAACCGTGGCAAATAGGCTAAAAAGTTCAGCAAGGCTCAAAGTTCAGCAAGGCTCCACACAACCGTGCGGATCAGGAAACAAGGCAAGGCCCGCACAACCAGGCGGATCAGGAACAAAGCAAGGCAAGGCAAGGCTTGATGACCACGGGCTAGCTTAGCTTCGTGGTCCCACTCCGCTTCACGCCTATTCAGGAAAGACGTGGCGAGCACTGAGGATTCGTTCCCACGGATCCTATACTTAAATCCTTCGGCCGAGGTCCGACGCTCTAGTTTCTTTTTCGCCTCCAATCGCTGCTCACGGACCTCGGCCGGTCTATGCTCTTAGACCATTCCCTTCTGCTAGACTCTATGTTCCGTCTCCTATCAAAGGTTCGACCTTGTCTCTCCGCAGCTGTGTTTCTATCTCCCTGAGAGCTCTCTCCTAGCCATTTCCCATGCGCCTTTCTTCCATGTTTTCCCTGAGGCTCCTGAGAATTTCTTCCTCCCGGATGTTCATAGCTGCCAGAATCGCTGTCCATCTGCACCTGACTATCTATGTCTTCGCTAGGACCAAAACAACATTTCTTCCCATGCTAAGCTCTCTGTGGGTGTGAAAGAGGCCCATCAGGGGAAAGCTGCCCTTCGCCCCAGTCATCTAGCTCATCCTCTGAATCATGTTCTGGCACTGCTGGTTCTAATGCTAATGGGGACCCCCTGGTCCTGACCCCCTGCCCTCCAGGCACAAACGAGAACTGCTGTGCTACACTATCCCCCCCTCAGGGCCCCTCCTGGGCCGCCCTCGAGGCTTTGGGGGTTTATCAGGGTACTTGCGATGAAACCGGCCACAAGGTCCGGGGCATGGACGCCACGAGCCCGCGTCCAGGAACGCTCTTCCGGCCCAAAAAACCTTTCCAGTCGATCAGATACTCCAGTTTTCCGGTAGCGGATGCGCAGCATCCAGGATGTCCTGCACTCCAACTCCTCCTCGCCGTCACGCATCACAGGGGGAGGGGCGGCTGCATCACATCAGGCCGCACTCCCTTCGCCGGCTGAGCAAAGAACGGTGAAACACAGGGTGGATCTTCATGTCCGCTGGAGTTGTAGTTTGAAGGAAACAGGCCCCACTTCTCCAACACTTTGTAAGGGCCCAGAAATCTGGCATCCACTTTGGCTAGGCCGCTGTGTGGGCAGATTCTTGGTAACCAAACTTTATCCCCACCAGGATCGCAGGGGCCCTCCTGGCGCCGCCGATCAGCCATCCGCTATAATCCGCTTTAGCCTGGTCCAATTGAGTGCAGCAAGTCTTGCAAGGCAGTGAGCTCCTGAAGCCAATCTTTCGCTTCCGACGCCCCTCCGGACGGGTCCACCGAGGGTAGAAACGAGGGTGGTGTCCATAGTTAGCAAAGAAAGTAGTCTCCTTGATGGATTCGTGCGCGCCGCATTGTTGTAGGCAAACTCCGCCAGAGACAACAAGGACGCCCAGTTGGTTTGCTGATAGTTGACATAGCACCGTAGGTACTGTTCCAAGGTGGCATTGACCCTTTCGGTCTGGCCGTCGGACTGGGGTGATGGGCCGTGGACATCCGCACATCAATCCCCAGCAACTTCTGACAGCCTTCCAGAACTGGGAAGTGAACTGGGTGCTGCGGTCGGTTACCAAACTCTGTGGCAGTCCATGCAGCTGAACACATGTTGCACAAACAGATCAGCAGTCTCTTTGGCAGTAGGCACCCCACACAGGGGGAATGAAGTGTCCCATCTTGGTGAAACAGTCCACCACGACCAGGATCGTGGGTGAAGCCCTTGGACTTGGGCAAGTCGGGTGATGAAGTCGGGCCTAAATCATTTTCCAGGAGCGGAGGGGTCGGGAGCGGCTGAAGCAAACCGGCTGGCTTGCCCCCGGTTCTTGGCCCGCTGACACACAGGGCAAGAGCCCACATAGTCCTCCACATCCTCCGCACCTTAAGCCACCAGAAACTCTTTTAGGACCAATTGCAGGGTCTTGAACAGCCCAAAAATGACCAGCAGCCCGACTATCGTGGCAAAGTTTGAGAATGTCCTCCCTCTCGGGCCCGGGGAAACATAGACAGAGTCACGGTGGTAGAGTACCCCGTTCTTTACCTGAAAGGGGCTTGCACCCCCTGGTCAGCTGCTCTGCACCCACGGATCAGTCCGTTGGCGCCTGGACCCGCTCACTCAAAGGCCTCTTGTCCCCAGGAGCCGGCGGGCCACATGAGGGTTCACAGGAGCCCGGGCCACAGCAAGTTCTCCTCTTTCAGGAGACGGGCCTCAGAGCCCCTCACCGCCACGAACGTGCACTGCGGCTTCCGAGACAGAGCATCAGCTTGCTTGGTCTGCTTGGATGTCACATAGTGGATGTGGAAATTGAATCTCTCAAAGAACAGGACCATCTCTGTTGCCTCTGGTTCAATTTGCGCTGGGTCTTCAAGTGTTCCAAGTTCCGTGGTCAGTGTGCACCTCCACCGGAACTTGGCCCTCTCAAGCAGATGTCGCCACACTTCAAAAGCCACCTTGATGGCCAGGGAGCCCTTCTCCCAAATGGTATAGTTCTTTTCCGGAGCCGTGAGCTGCCGGGAGTAGTAGGCACAGGGCAACAAATCCGCCCCTGCGGTTGTAGCAGGATCCCACCGCCACATCCGACGCATCGGCCTGCACGATGAAAGGGGGTGCGGGATTGGGGTGCTGCAGGAGCGGCTGTGTGGTGAACAGCTGCTTCAATTTCCCGAACCCCACGTCCGCCTCTGGCGCCCACCGAACGGCACCTTTCTTCCCACAGGCACTGAGTGATAGGATCAGCCCACTTGGCAAAGTCGGGATGAACTTTTTCTGTAGTAGTTGGCAAAGCCCAGGAATCTTTGAATGTCCTTTTTGCTGGCTGGAGCCGCCCAGTCGGCCACAGCTTGGACCTTGGTGTCATCCATGGCAATGCCCGTTGGTGAGATACGGTAGCCCAGAAAGTTCCGCTCACGGAGATCAAAAGCTTATTTCTCCAGCTTAGCATAGAGCCCGTGGGCTCGCAGTCTCTGGAGCACTTCCTTGACATGGCGGTCATGGGTCGCCTGATCAGGAGAAAAAATGAGCAGGTCATCCAGATAGACTGCCAGATAACGATCTAGCAGGTCCCGGAAAATGTCATTCATGAAATGTTGGAAACAGGCTGGGGCATTGCACAACCGAATCCCATCACCAGGTATTCAAAACTGCCCCACTTGGTCTGGAAGGCTGTCTTCCATTCGTCGCCCTGGCGAATCCGGACAAGGTTGTAAGCGCACCGCAGGTCCAGTTTAGTGAACACCTTGCTCCCCGCATCCGCCCAAGAGCTCGGGATCAGGGGAGGGGGTAGCGGTTCCGAACCGTGATCTTGTTAAGTTCTCGATAGTCATTGCAGAGCCGCAGCTCCCCAATTAAAAAATGAGCTGTCTCTTGGACCAGGAAATCTGGGGGTCATGGAGGGCGAGCCACACAATGCCCAGGACAATGGGGAAATCTGGGAGCTTGGTCACAAGAAAAGAAATGTCCTCTTTATGGGAGCTGGTCCACATCTTGGTAGGGGCTGTATATTGAGTCACCGCCCCCGTTTTCAGGGTTCTCCCATCAATAGTCTGTACACCCTTCGGCTCTTGAGATCAAGAAATTTTTAATCCAGCAGACTTGGCATAGTCTGCATCGATGAAGTTGTTGGTGGCCCCGAGTCAATCATGGCATGAACCATCATCGCCCCTTCTCGGGCGACTACAGGCCAACCATTACAAGGAACAATTGTCCAGTCTTGGGTTCAGGGGGAAGCTTAGCGGCGGCGCCGAGTGAGAGAACCCTCTTACACTCGGCCGGCCCCTTCCCCCATCGCCTGGATGGCTTCTTCGGCCTCGGGGACCCCTCCAAGCGCGGCAGAGGCTCTAAGAGTCTTTCCACGTGGCTTTTGGGGGCACTCTTTGGAAAAATGTCCGCCCCGCAGTACCAACACAAATTAAGACGCTGTCGCCGAGCTTTTTCGGCCTGGTCTACCTTGGGCCGCACCATGCCTAGCTGCATGGGTTCCGGCTCATCCGAGCCCGCTGGTGGCGGAGCGAGCTGTCGGGGCAAGAACTGTCCAGCCCCTGCCTCCTTTCGCCCCGCCGGCTTTTCCACCACACTTTTGTCCCATCGCCTCCGGGTTTGCAACCCCGCTACGACACGTAGGCTCAAGGTGATCGCTGCCTCCAGATCCGCGTCTCGTGCATGCTTTAACATCTCTTGTTGTAACTCCGTGGTCAGCCCCGCGATGTAGTGGTAACGCAAAGCTGAAAGGTTCCACTCCACCTGGGCAGCCAGCACTCGTAAAAGAGAAATGTATTGAGACAGGGAAGAGTCCTTCATCGTCAGCCGGGCTAAGTCCCGCTCAGCCAACTCTTCATTCACGGGTGGTCCCAGGTCGCCCGGATAGCATCTATGAACGCCCTTAGCGTGTTCACATGGGGGACTGGGCCCGGATCAACGAAGTAGCCCACGTCGCTGCCGTCCCCTCCAACAGGTTAAAAACAAACCCCACCTTGGCCCGGTCGGTGGCAAACTCATTGGGTCGCAGCTCCAGATACAGGTCCACCTGGCAGAGGAACACCTGACTTGAGCGGGGTTGCCCCTGGCGGGCGGGCGCGGACACTCCCGGGTGGCGCCCGGCTCTGGTCCGCAGCTCTCCCACCTCCTGTTGCAACGCCGCCACTTGCGCGTCCGACAGGTTAGCCATGGCTGCCACCGCCGTGGCCGCTTCTTCGGCATCCCGTGGTGTGATAGGGGTTCTTGGAGTGCTCCGGCCAACTGTCATGATGCACGGACTGACCGGCCCCTTAATCACACACACACAGACGGATTGAAGGCTAACTACTTTATTGAATATAAAAACAGTTCAAAGATATTGTCCATTAGAATAGTCAAACAATCCAAAAAGGCTTGAAGTAACAATGTCCAAAAAACCGTGGCAAATAGGCTAAAAGTTCAGCAAGGCTCAAAGTTCAGCAAGGCTCCACACAACCGTGCGGATCAGGAAACAAGGCAAGGCTCCGCACAACCAGGCGGATCAGGAACAAAGCAAGGCAAGGCAAGGCTTGATGACCACGGGCTAGCTTAGCGGAGTGGTCCCACTCCGCTTCACGCCTATTCAGGAAAGACGTGGTCGGAGCACTGAGGATTCGTTCCCACGGATCCTATACTTAATCCTTCGGCCGAGGTCCCCGACGCTCTAGGCTTCTTCGTCTCCACCGCTGCTCACGGACCTCGGCCGGTCTATGCTCTTAGACCATTCCCTTCTGCTAGACTCTATGTTCCGTCTCCTATCAAAGGTTCGACCTTGTCTCTCCGCAGCTGTGTTTTCTATCTCCCTGAGAGCTCTCCTCCCTAGCCATTTCCCATGCGCTTTCTTCCATGTTTTCCCCTGGAGGCTCCTGAGAATTTCTTCCTCCCGGATGTTCATAGCTGCCAGAATCGCTGTCCATCTGCACCTGACTATCTATGTCTTCGCTAGGACCAAACAACATTTCTTCCCATGCTAAGCTCTCTGTGGGTGAAAGAGGCCCATCAGGGGAAAGCTGCCCTTCGCCCCAGTCATCTAGCTCATCCTCTGAATCATGTTCTGGCACTGCTGGTTCTAATGCTAATGGGACCCCTGGTCCTGACCCCTGCCCTCCAGGCACAAACGAGAACTGCTGTGCTACAGATTGTGAGGTTTCCCCCTGTCTTGCTTGTTAATTCAGTCTAGCCTTTGTGTCCCGTCCCCCCAAATAAAGTGATGTCAAAACTGTGTGTATGTGCAATTTCTATTTCCCTTTGCATGAGAGGTCTGCACTGATTAAAATCTGTACTTTCTTTGAAATGTTTCACTGTGGCTACATCCTATATTACAGTATTTAGAAGTATCACGGAGCTAAAAGGTTTCTTGAGGCTGGTTGACTCTTATGCTGATGGCCCCATGAGAATATTAAACAATTAGTTGTTAAGATTAATGAACAATCTTGAATTGGAATGCATGCCCTAACCTAGGCCAATCTTTTCCCCCCTTCCTGCCCCAAGATTTCAAGCAGGATTAAATCTACAACAACTACCTTTTAAATATTCCACATATGTGTTTCTAAAAGAAATGCTTTCCAGGTTGTTTCCCAGCAAGTTAACAGCAAATGAGAAGCATCATCATATAATAAGTTTAAGGCAAAGATAGTGTTGATTTTGATTTACCTTTCTCGTGTCAATGCCCACCAAACTCTTATAGCATTTTCTCTTGGTTATGGGAGTTCTGTGTGGGAAGTTTGTGTCTTTCTGCCATTCCTGCCAGGATATCTATGTTGTGTTCATCGAAACAGGCCCAGGTTTCACACTGGGTGTAAAAATACATTAAAAACATATTAACTATATGTATTACTGTGTTAGGGTGTCATTTTGTGTCATTTTGGTTGGTGGTGTGCCCCAGGATTTTGCAAATGTAAAAAGTGTGCTGCAGCTCAAAAAAGGTTGGGAAACACTGCTCTAAGGAATGTGGAACTATCTCTTAAGTGTTGGGCATGGAAGATATGGCATTTGTGCCTTTAATTATAGATAGAGAAATTCTTCAGTTAAATAGTTTGTATTGGGAGTGGGTGGGTTGGCATGGCTGTTTGCTTAACTAGTTGAAAGCGGCTTGTTCCTCTTATACACTTTATCATCTCCTTCAAAGCTAGGTTCCAAGGTAAACAAATGAAAACCTGACTCTCGGGACATTAAGCCATAGGTGAAAGGAAGGATTGTACATTCCCCCACAGCACAAATCCCCATTCTTTGTTGTGGAATAAGGAAAGCAAATGAAGAAAGGGTATGCTAATCTCCCTGGAGACAGTCTTTCTCAGCCTCACCTCTGAAGTATCAGTTCTTTGCTCTGTCAGCTACATGTAATGTATGAAAGCAGGAAGAAAAATTCAGTAATAAGATCCAGACAGTGTCTTCCAACATCAACTTGGCTGCAGAAACTATTTGAGGATAATTGGCTCATTACCACCGAGAGTGGTATTTTTTTTTTAAAGCAAGGCTTGTTATTTATGTAACTCTCTGAGACTCAGGTAGATGGAGGGAGAGCTTCTTTCTATATTAAGTATGATATGATGTGAGGGAATGCTCTGTAAGAAATAGTTGTCTGAAGTATTGCGTCTGAAAGAACACAGGGCTGGCTCTGCAATTAATCAGAGTGAGGCAAGCACCTTATGCAGTAAATTTCACGTTGTTATGAAAAGGCAGTTCAGGGTTAGTTATTACTCTGTTATTATTGCGGGGTAGGGGTTTTTTTCAGAAAGAGAGAGATATACTTGTTTTTTTCTGCCTCGGTGCCAAAACAATATGGTTAGCCTTGACCCTATGCCCAAGGGATAAAATTTGCTGTTTTGCCTTAGAGATTAAAATGTTTTGAGCCAGCTAGGAAAGAATGTAGCATTAATTCCCATAAGTAGGATCCCTGAATTACATACCTACATTTGTTTCCTGTAGATTAATGCCCTGGAAGTGGTCCCTGGCTATGAATTCTAAATCTCTCTCCCTAAATTCCAAAGCCTAGAATATCATGGCCATCCAAGAGTAATCACAATGGCTGGTGTAAAAAGGCCCTGAATCTCCAAACCTTATGCTACAAATACCTTTTTCTTATTTATTCTCAAAGGTGCCACAAGATCCCTTTGTATACTGTTAAAAGACTAACATAGTTTTGCTTTTAAATATGACTGGACTGATAATTTATACAAATCAAACCCAACACCTAACCAAAAACTACAAGCACTGGACTAATCATTCAGGATCCCTATAATATCCCCAGGAAAGCACAGCTGTACTCTGCCCATCCAAGTGGTGTCTATAAGGTTGGTGTCAAGCTAAGCTAATCTCTTTTTCAATAGAGTTACAAGCTGGGTAGATGCAGGGAACACCGTGAATGTAGAGTATCTGGATTTCAGTAAGGCCTTCGACAAGGTCCCCCATGACCTTCTGGTAAACAAACTAGTCAAATGTGGGCCAGGCAAAACTACGGTTAGGTGGATCTGTAATTGGTTAAGTGAACGAACCCAAAGGGTGCTCACCAATGCTTCCTCTTCATCCTGGAAAGAAGTGATGAGTGGAGAGTTAGAAGGCATGATCATCAAGTTTGCAGATGACACCGCAGAGGGATAGCCAATACTCCAGAAGACAGGAGCAGAATTCAAAACCATCTTAAGAGATTAGAGAGATCGCTTTACGCCCTGGATCTAACCACTGAGTCGATTCCCTCTTCATGTGTGTTTTGTCCAGCCATGTCCACTCGTATTTCGTCATTGGGTCCCCACCAACTACGGGCTTGAAAAAGACCCATTTTGGGTCAAAATGAGAGGCAGATCTAGCGTTCAATTGGCTCCTCGTCGGCCATCGCATATCTCGGGACCGGGCACTTGGATTATAAATACACTCGTTTGAGTGTTTCCATTTGGATTACAATTACTCAGATGCTTTGTCTCCATACCCGGGACCCCGGACCCCTTCCTTTTTGGACATGAACTCTGAACAGTGACATGGACTCTTAAAAACTTATTGAATTTATTGATTTATTTGTGGAATCGCCATTGTATTACTTGCGGTGTTGTTTATTTTGATTTCACGAAGCGAATTGTGCTACTCAGCCACCGCGGCCGACTTCGGCTTTGGCATTTAGCCTCTTATAAACTCATTGATGATTATCCGATATTGGCATCCATTTGTGTTTCTGTATCCTCCTTTTGTGGCTAGCCATTAGCAACCGCCCCGTTTTGTTCCCACCACAGAGGGATAGCCAATACTCCAGAAGGCAGGAGCAGAATTCAAAACCATCTTAAGAGATTAGAGAGATGGGCCAAAACCAACAAAGTTAAGCTCAGCAAGGACAAATGCGAAATACCCCACCCAGGCAGAAAATAAATAAATGCAGAGATACAAAATGGAGGATTCCTGGCTCGATAGCGGTACGTGTGAAAAAGATTTGCCCTCGTGGACAAGTTAAATCATGTGGACAGTGGAGTGATTTGTATTAGAGAAAGACAAGCTGTCCATACTAACCGTGAAGTGTGGTAGAGAACCAGAGTTTTTGCTGAAACTTTGAAGCATTCTCTGACTTCTGATAATGTGAGATAAAACCAAGTTAACAGGATTTACCCCATGTTATGGACTGGAAGTCACTGCATTTCTTCTGCATGGCCAGGTTTGACTTAATGTGGAATTTGGGGCAGAGTAGACAATCCCCAAGAAGTTTTTAAAAAAGAAATCTATTGTCCAAAGAAAAGAGGAGAATGTCAAAGATTAGGCACTCCACTACACAAGGAGTGAGTTCTGCTCACTCGAGTAAATGACAAAATTCCAGTAAAAATAATGTGTAAGATTGAACATTTTCGAAAGAACTCAGAAGTTCAACAGGGTGGAGAAAGTGTTTGCATTAAATGTAAACAAGAAACACTTTGACATTTATCCACTTGCCAGCCTGCAGAATTCTATTCAGAGCATTAAACATGCATTTTAATAGTCTGGCTCTTTCTCATTACTGCTTTGGCATATGAATATTAAGGCATAGCGAAGTGTAAATACTTCCAACTTTTACAGAGACCAGGCTAACGCTGTATATCTTAAATGGTGAATGCTGGTGAGAGGCCTTTTAAATTCACCATTTCCTTCTTGGCAACTTATTGAAGCAATTCCAGAAATTGAAAATAACCTGGGAAATATTCCAGTAATGTTGGTTTAGGCTTCATTCTTTTGGTTCATTTATCTTCACTCAATAAAGAATGCATAATTGTTTCTTGAGAGCAAGCACCTAATGAGGATACTTAATTTATTGAATGATAGGTGCTGGAGCTTAGCCCTGTCTAACAACTATTCCCTTTAACTCTAAAGCCACATCCACAAAATGTCTCCCCACCTCAGATATATAGGAAAGGCTTGTAGAGAGTCTCAAAATGGTGTTGGCAGGAATTCAGACATTTCTCTAAAAGAGGGATGGGGAACTTTTCTAAACCAGAGGTCTGCATTGCTATCTAGAAATGTCTAGGAAATTCAGGCAAGTAGTTGATGTGACCAACCCAAAGAAAGCTTGGCTGCTCCACTCCTTCATGTATCATTCTCACTGACATATGAACATACCATATCTATAAAATTCACACATGCACATTTTCTTGTTTTCTCCTCATTTGATCTGTGAAGGTCAGATGTGAAGGAAGGCATTTCCCCCCATGGCTTATCTCTGATCAGCTGATGACTGGACGGAGAAGAACAAGAGAGAGAAAGGCCCAAATTAATAAGCTGATTTGCCATGTAATGAATATTTGCAAGCTAGCTATAGTCCATCGCCTAGACAAAAGGCTAAAAAATAATATAATTACTATCTAACATGATGAAAGTGGTGATTTCCTTCAGTGTTTTTAACTGCTCAGTTAAGAATGTAGTATAGTACAACCCCCATATCGACAAGGAATATGTTCATGGAGTAAACACAGTACTGGAGATTACATTGAAATGAATGACTATTAGCAGAAGCATATTATAGAATCATATTGGAGGACCTAAAATGCATACAGAGAACACATAAAGGTCCTACAATCACAACATTATGGTCACCTTCCAACGAAAGTATACTATATAATGGCATTGGACAATGTAGAAAATGCCTAGCGATAATGCTTTTATTTGGGACGTAAGAAGTGAAACTGCAGGTATGGGGAGTTACAGTGTTTTGTCTTCAAACTACAGATGGAAGATGTAAATTCTAATATTTTAATACTTACTACTGTCTGCAGTGTCATTTCCATGGGAGACTGAAGCTGGAGGTCCCTGAACTTGGTTGCTGTCAATGCCAAGAGAGCATCCTTACTTCAGTTATATCAATATTATGGTTGGTATTAAAAACAACACTGAAAATAGAACAATACACGCTGATTCACCATTGTTGTACCAACATATACACTGAGATGTTGCAGTTAGACATTCAAGGTGATATAAGTAAAGTGATTAAGGTTAACAGACCTTAGAAAGCCAGCCAACAGAGATGATTTCCCTGCTTGAGCAGTAATGGCACGATCGTCAGCATAGATGAAACTCTCTGTCCCTTCTGGCAATGGCTGTTCGTTTGTAAATGTTGAACATTGATGGAGCAAGTACACTTCCCTGAGGCAGGCCGTTCTTCTGTTTTCGCCATCTGCTTCTTTGGCCCTGGAACTCAACAAAAATGCTCCTGTTTTGTAGCAGATTTCCTATGAGGTGGGTGAGGTGGCAATCCTTTGTGATGTTATACATTTTTTTCAGGAGGAGGCAGTAGTTTACAGTATCATAAGCAGCTGACAGGTCTATGAAGACAGCTCATGTGATTTGCTGTCTTTCAAAGCCATCTTCTATGTGCTGAGTCAAGTTGAGCACTTGTAATGTGCAGCTTTCCCTTTCCTAAAGCCAGCTTGTTGTGGAATCAGAAATGAGTCTATTTTTTCCATAATTCTATGCAAAATAAGTCTCTCCAGAACTTTGGCACAACAAGGAGATTGGTCTATAGCTTTTTGAATCATTACGGTCTTTGCCTGGTTTCAAGATGGCTATGACTCTTGCTTTCCTCCAGATTTTAGGGATCTGACAGGATGCAGTGCATTTGTTCATCAGCTCCATCAGCCAGCACCTTGCTTTTGGACCAAAGTTCTTGATTTGTTCCATCCGTAGATATTCCAGGCCAGCTGCTTTGCCATTTTTACATTTATTGAGAGCCATGTCCAATTCAGTAAATGTAAAAGGTTCATGAAGGTTGTTGTTCTCATTATCTGGTTGCCTGACTATTGGATTCTTTCCTACTTTGGTGGCAAGGTTGGGCTTCCCATTCTTCAAGAGTTGGTGTGCTATCTGATCTGCCTTTATGTTGGCATGGGTATTAGTTTGTGTGGGATCATTGCTCAGCCGTCTTAGCAGCCTCCATGTCTTCTGACTGCTCCTGCTCATGTTAACTTCTGTTATCAGCTTTATCCACTGTTCTTTCTTGGCTTCAGAGATGGGGGACAAATGCTCTGTGCTGCCTGAAGAGTTTGCTCACTAAATGGGTCTCTGTTGTGGAGCCTGTAATAGTTTTCCAACAAGGCAGCTGTTTCAGGAGTAATGCCCTGAAGATAGTGGGTTCTGCAGCCTCTCGGCATAGAGGCCCGTGAGCAGGTTTTCACTATTTCGATAAAGTGCTCGTATTCCTCAGGAATTGGCACGACCGATATGATCATGTCATCTAACATGTCTGAGAATTTAGTCCAATTTGCCTTTCTGAAGTTGAATCTTCATTTAAACTGAACTTCCAGAGGCCTTATAGTTGGGAACATTTGGCATACTATTGCTCGGTGCTGTGTGTTTGGTATTGGTAGTCCCACTGATTTAGTGCATTGCTGCACAATGCTGTCGCTCACAAATAAGAGGTCTGGGTTATATCCTCGGTGCCATCTCCCACTATTGTAGGATAGTGGGAGCTTACTATCATGAATGAGTGATAGTTTGTGCAGTTCAGATTAGGAGAGGACAGCCTCTCCATTTTTATCCTCTTGAGCATAGCACCATACATAGCTATGGCTGTTAAAGTTACCAATTACTACCTCCCTTTGGTGCCTATCAAAGTTCTCGGGGGAGGAGAAACAAAACTCTTCATGTGGAGACTTGTACACAGAGGAAATTGTAATGTTATTAAACTCTACTGTTATAACCTCTGTATTGTTGTCTTCAGTGCTGTGGGCACTGCTGACTTGGAGGCCTGGTTTTTCAAAGACAGTGCTTCCATACTGCACATGTGGTCTTTCCGCTACTAAGATCATTTCCTGGAACTTTTGGTCATTTCTGTTGTTTATCCCTGTGTGTTTCTTGGACACACAGCACATCACATTTCTTATCTCAGCACAGTTCATAGAGCAGTTGTTCTTTGGCAGCCGACATGCCTTCAATGTTGATTGAGATTATTGTCATGGTTGGTCCTGAAAAGGTACATTGGTTGATTTGCTTGTTTAGTTCCATGCTGCAAGACGTTTCTGGTTGCTTCTGGAGTGAGAGAATCGGATGTTGCCCAAGGGATGCCCGGATGTCTTGCAATCCTGCTGGGAGGCTTCTCTCATGTCCCCCAATGCTAGCACTGAAAGAAACAACTATCTTAATGGCTATTGGTTAAATACTATAAAGGTCCCAGGAGAAGTTGGAGAAATGGGACAGAATCACATTCAGAAATGTTGCTAGATGTGACGTGCAACCACCAGGAGGGGAAAGAGGCTGAAAAGTACAGAGGGGAAAAATTGGATGGAGGGGCAGAAAAAGGGGCTCTTTAGGCGCTGTTTATCATTACTTCTCCTCCATTTATAACACATATTTCCTCCATGTGACTCAAACTTGATTGCTAGATATTAAAAACAGCACACATTAAAAACTATACAGAAACTTATATGTCTTGGAGGGGGGAGGGAAGGTGGAACCTATGACCTTGTCACATGGACCACTGGAATCTGATGACCGTTGTTGGGTGTGTGTGTGTGGGGAACTCATTGCCCCATGTTATGAACCTCAAGAGGTTCCTGTTCTTTTGTGCAGTGTGTTCAAGGAATAGCAAGGCAGTTTAGATCAATGAGACACTTTAGAGAACAAATTTGGTTTTAACACTATTCGTGTAACATTTATTGAAATACAATCACCATAGAATCACATCAGAATCACATCAAGAGAGAGCTCTCATGCACACATTCATTCACACATAATCACACACAGGTCTTCTCTGGTCGGAGATGATCTGCCTCCTTCTGAGAAGGTGCGAACATTCCCATTGCTGCAGATTAGGAAGCGTGCATGTTCTTGGGATCCCCTGCATTTATAGGCCAAAATCCATTTTCCTTCTTTTTAATAAACATGCTGTTCTGTTCTTTCCAATTCCTGTTCTTTCAAGTTCAAGACATCCTCATTCCAGGCCACATGACTTATGGGGTACACCTGCACACTCCTTGCACTCCTTACATACTCGGCCGCACACCCTATTGTCCATCGTTGTTCAGCTATGCCTCCTTACTTCGACTGCCAAGTCCGACCCATATCATGCTTTGCATGAACTCCATCTTGATTCTTCTTGACCTGTTTCTTCTGCTCCTCTGCATGCATTCAGACATTCATTCATTACACCCACGCCCCGCATTACCAGGCTCAACAGGAAGCTGATCCCAAGGGGAGAGGCATTGACCATGCAGCTTCTCCCCATTGCTTCCTGCACAACACAGAAAGTCTCCCATGTTGCAACTGTGGCAGCATATGTCGGCTCCGCTCTAAATAATCCACAAAGCCCCACCGGAAGTTCAAGTGCTTCATGAGATGGCAGCCGGTGGACTCCTTAGATCATCTAGGGATCAACTGGCATATATCTTTAGAAAAAGCCCCATCTGATGCGGTTGTTAGTGTAGAAACTAAAGTTGTGCAACTCATAAGTCAATGCTGTGCAGCTCATAAAAATTCTGTTATAAAATATTCCAAAAGTTCTTCAGCTTAGAATGTAAAAAGTTTCTGTACATAAGCATCAGGCTTTTGCTACAGTTAAGTGCTTTGTAGTTCCATGCACACACACACACACACACACACACAAATCAATACTTCACACAGAAGCTTTTGATCTAGCTGAAACTCCGAGAGCTGTAACTTACAAAGTGAAGTATGTAGACACAGTTTATTTCATGGAAAAACCCTTATTCATACCAAAAGTCTTTGATTTGCTGTGAAACTATCTGCACTACAAAGTCTGTAGCTCTCTGTTGAATTACAACATTCTTTAATGTTTACTTTCCTTCAATGAAGGTCTCACTGATTGCTGTGAACCGACTGACCGCTGCACTAATCAGCTTTTTGTTGTCTCTCTTGGTTGTTTATTTGCAAGCAATTTATGTGTTTGCTAATACCTGTTTCCGAATCTAAAAGCTTCCTCTTTGTATATTTGCTTTAAGAAAAGGAAGGCTGGTCCTTGTAACCCCAAAAAAACTCTCTGCCATAACTAGTGTTGAGAATAATAAATGTAGGTGACAATGTTAAATTGCAAAATAATTGAAGTTTAATTTTGTTAGAAATCACCCCAGATACCTTCACCATACCTGTGACAGAAAGACTTAAGTTATATGTAAATGTGGGAGAAAATGATGCTATGAAGTGTGTCCAAAATGAGATTTTTGTCCAGTCCCATAGAAATTTCCTTTCTGTTTAATTTTGACATGAATTTATTTTTTTTAAAAAATCTCATTTTAAAAAGTTTTGAGATTTATTTGAACTCATATATTTAAAAAATGAGAAGAATAACTGACGAATTCTAAACATGATCAAAATTATTCCAATATCATAAA
>JARBWK010000690.1:0-26107 GCA_030556195.1 Anolis apletophallus
AATTATTATTATTATTATTATTATTACACATCATATGATATGAAATGTTATGATATGATATGATAGAGAGAAGCAAATCTCTGCAGCTCGCTGACCACACGTTATCCAAAATAACAACAGATTTGATGTTATTACACCTATTCAAATATATGCCTATTGTGCGTATAATTATAGAGCATCAAGGACCCTTGCAGGGCATTGTACGCATTTCCTTGCAAACAATGACAGTTGACTGAATGCCTCTGTATCAAATACAACCACACATGTTCAGAAACAAACATGGGTACAGATAAGGAAACAGCCTTGAGTTTCAGAATAGAAAAAATACCTCAACAGGATCAGATCAAAAGCCTGTCTTATCCAACACTCTGTTCACACAGTGGTCATCCAGGTGCCTGTGGGAAACCAGGAGAGGAGAACAAGCGCACCCTTCTGTTCACAATTCCCAGGTATACTTCCGTGAACAAAGTAGATATACAGCAGGCATGTGGCCAGGGTTTTTTACAGCAGGCATGTGGCCAGAAATTCTCAGGGTGGTCCGCGAAAAGGCCTTACTGGTACATTATTTAAACTGTTATAATAATAATAATAATAATAATACTTTAATATTTGTGAGTCGCCCTCCACCGGCGGTGCTCCGGGCGACTTACAACAGTTAAAACCCTAGGGTGAACAATGTACAACAGTTTAAAAACATGGAATATGAACAGGAGGGGTGGCTCAGGTAGTCCAGGGTACCGAGCCAGTCCCGAACGCTAGGCGGAAGAGCCAGGTCTTCAAGGCTGGCCGGAATCCAGATAGAGTCGGAGAGGCTCTGAGGGTGGGCGGCAGTGAGTTCCAAGTCGAAGGGGCCGCGACGGAGAAGGCTCTCCCGCGAGTTTCCGCCAGTCTAGCCTCCCGCACTCCAGGGGTAGTCAGGCGGTCACCGTTGATGGAGCGTGCTGGCCTCTCGCTGCATTGGGCCGTCAGCCGGTCACTCAGATAGGAAGGCCCAATGTTGTGCGGGCTTTAAAGGTGAGCACCAGGAGTTTGTAAAGGGCTCTGAACTCTAGGGGCAGCCAGTGAAGTTCTTTAAGAATGGGGAAATGTGATCCCTCACTGATGACCCAGTAATGAGTCTGGCTGCGGCGTTATGGATACGTTTCAGCCTCTTAGTTGTTGTCTGGGGAGGCCCACATATAGGGCGTTGCAGTAGTCGAGGCGTGAGACGACAGTGGCATGGACCACTGTTCTCAAGGCCTCTGGTGGAAGGTAGGAGCCAGCCGACGGGCCCTACGGAGATGGAAAAAGGCGCCCTTAGCTGCAGCCTGGATCTGGGCCTCCATCGTGAGATTTTCGTCTAGGATCACTCCCAGGCTTTTCACCGGGGCTGGAGCCAGGGACTCGCCCTCGAAGAGTGGAAGTGGTGGGCGGGGTCGGGACGACCCGGCCAGAGGATCTCCGTTTTAGCCGGGTTGATCTTGAGTCTATATGCCCTGAGCCCAGCTCGTCACCGCCCTCAATCCTAGGCTGAAACTGTCCGGTACTGATGATGACCCTGGGTCAAGCTTCAAGAGCAGCTGCGTGTCGTCTGCGTATTGGTAGCAGGAGAACCCATGGCTCCTAGCAATATTAGCCAGGGGCTGGATGTAGATATTAAAGAGGGTGGGAGATAGAATGGCACCCTGAGGGACTCCACACTCCAATTCGTTTTTCAAAGAGACTTGACCCTGCCACTCGACCCGCTGCGAGCCGGCCTCGCAGGAACGATTCCAGCCAGGCCAGAGCTCTGTCTTGGATCCCGGAGGCCGCCAGGCGATGGAGAAGCAGGTCGTGGTCGACGGTATCAAAGGCCGCCGTAAGGTCCAAGAGGACTAGGATTGCCGAGCCTCCCGATCCAGTTGTCGACGGATGTCATCAGTGATTGCCACGAACGGACTCCACTCCGTGGCCCGCGGAAGCCCGACTGGGACGGGTCCAAGCCCCCGGATTGATCCAAGAAGACCCGAATTTGGCTTTCTACTGCTCGTTCAAGGAGCTTGCCCAGGAAGGGTAAGTTGGCAACCGGGCGGTAGTTAGCAGGAACCTCGGGGTCAAGCGATGTCTTTTTCAAGAGGGGGTGACTCTCGCCTCTTTCAGGGAGTCCGAAAGGCACTTGTTTCAAGAGAGAGATTCACCAGGTCCTCAGAGCACCGGACAAGATGTCAGTATTGGACTTGATTAGATGTGATGGGCAGGGATCCGTTGGGCAGGTCGTCGCTCTCGCCCGGTCACCAGCTTCTCACCTCCTCCGTTGTTAGGGGCTGAACTCTGAGAGACGCTGTCCGGTTGCCCGGATGGGGAGCTGGGACCTCAGGCCGTCTTCCTCGGGATCGATGGTAAGTCCTTCCGAAGGGCCGCGATTTTTCCAATGAAGTGTCTTTGGAAGTCGTCAGCTGTTAACGCCGAGTTGTTAGGTTCCCTTGTGGGGGCGAGGGAGACTCCGGACAACTTTGAAAATCTGCGCCGAGTGGGAGCCCGCAGCAAGGGGGCGCCTTGGGGCGATCTGATCAATGGCCCTAGAGAGCACACTATCCCATCTGGCGACCAGATCTGACAGAGATCCTCCGGGGACTTCCAAGGGTTCCAGCGCCGCTGCAAAAGCCTTTGGGGTCATCGCGCTCTTTGGCGGGCTAGGATAGGCCTAGGCTCTGGTGGTGTTGCGAGGGGATGTTGACCTCTACCCTCACGGTCAGGTGGTCCGACCAAGGCACTGCTCTGGTATCACGGTGTTGTATTGCGAGACCCTGACTGAAAATCAAATCCAGTGCATGGCCAGCTTGGTGGGTGGGACCAGTGGCTGTCCTGGAGAGGTCGAGGCGTCCATATGCATAAGGAATTCTCGTGCAGCGGGTGAAAGGGGACTGTGTCGGGTGGATGTTGAAGTCGCCCAGTATAAGAAGCCGGGAAACTTCAAGGCCCAGTCCACGATCAGATCCTGTAAGGCAGAAGTGGCATCTTTGTGGCCCCGGGGCCCGGTAGGCGACCAGGAGCCCCGTCTTTCCTTCCTCTCCAAGGGTTGCCCCAGGCATTCAATGCCGGTCAGCTCCGGTGCTTGGAGCACAGAATTGGTAACCGCGCCCTTCACAACCAGTCCTACTCCACCACCTCGACCTGTAGGTCTTGGGCGGTGGAAGGCTCGAAAGCCTGGGGGCTATTTCCTGGAGGAGGACACAGTCACCGTCCTGAGTCCACGTCTCTGTGATGCAGATAGCATCGCGTTCTGTTCTACAATAAAGTCCCGCAGGGTGGCCCGCTTGTTGCAGATCGACCTCGCGTTGAGAAGTAGCAGTGAGGACCCGGGTGAAATAGGTGTTTGCTGGCGGGCATGGCAGGTAATGGGACGGAGCCAGAATGAAGGGATTTACGGCGCTGATTGGAGGAGGGTGGGTTGGTGTTCCTGCCCTCCTCTGCCCGCTGATTACTGGGATGGGGCAGGTGGGAGCGCCTTGGTACTGATGGTTGTAGCCGGGGCGCTGAGTTTCAGGCACGTCCCCCGAAAAGGGGACGTTAGGGAGGCCTGATTTTGATTGCAGGCTTGTGGAGGCGAGTAGGACGGTGGTTGTGTCGCGGAAGGGCCGGCGGGAGCTCTGAACCTTCGAGCCCAGAAGGTTCTGGTCCTGAAGGGACCGGGATTGTCAGCTGGGGGTGCCCTGGAGTTGTTATGACCCCTCTGGGTGGCGATGTTGAGTTTGCACTGCTTGGATGGATCTGAGCATGGTGCTTTGGGTCTTTCTTGCGGGGCCCTACTCGCCGCGGGGGCCTGTGGGTCGGGGTCTGTAGGTTGTGGCAGGGTCGACGCTTCAGTGCCTAATCTAGAGGCCGCTCGCTTCCGCCGGCGCCTCAGGGCCTTCCTTGCCCCCCTTTTTGCCCGCCTGGTCCCTCCGTTGTTATTAATATTATGTTTATTCATATCATGATCTGATCATGATCTGATCACCATGCTCATTATATCCCACATTAATGGGGTTATTGGGATAACAATACAAAAGGTTTGCTAGGGTAGACCTTCTTCCACCCAGTCTCAGCCCCCCAAACCAAACTCAGCCCCCGCGAATCAAAATCCTGGCTACGGCCCTGATATACAGTATTGTGTTTCCTTGGTATCTGCTGCTATTTATTTATTTATTTACCTTATTTATACCCCACCTTTTTCTACCCTGGGGGGAGAGGGGGGCTCAAGGTGGCTTACAAATGGCACCTACAGAGTGCCTCAAAACATGCAAAATTCACCTAAAATGGTTTGGATTAAATTTACAACATAATAAGCATGATTAAAATACATTCCAGGTTAAAGCATGCCATCCAGAGTTCAAGGTCTAAACCCATCCTGGGCACACAATTCCACATTAAGATTACTGCGCTGCCCTATTTGGCGTCGATGACCCCCCAACAGAAAGCAAAATCAATAGATGCTGAAAGCCCAATATATAGTAAAATGCTGTCCCTTATATAAAATGGCAAAACCAAGGGTTCTTTTTGGGGAGTTTTTAAAATGTTTCCAAGCTGTGGGTGAATACACAACCCATGGCTTTGGAGGGCCAGCTGTATCCCTGGGCATGGCTTCATTAGCAGAACCTTTAAGACCAGAGGCAATGATAACTCTGAAAAATAACTCTGAAACTCTGGAGAGCTTCCAATCCACAAAAACCAAGAGCAGTTCAACGTGTCTCAACAAACTTTTTATTCAAAGTGGACAATATGCATGTGTGGAATAAAACCACAACTGGAAGCTGAAATCAGCCTTGCATAAGCAAAGGAAAATATTTGGAAACTCAATCTAGAGGAAACTCGAAGAGCCTTCCAAAGTGTATCCATGGGTAACTCTTTCTGTCCACCAGATTCCTTTTCCTTACAGGTCCCATTTTTGAGGCCAAACTGACACATCTATGCTTGCTTACTTACTGGCCGAGCCGAGCCGCGAGAGCACGGGCCCTGCCATGGAGAGGGTTCGCACTTTGTGCCAACGCCCTGTCACAGCGACGCGACGGGAGCGGCTTTCTCTCTCTCTTTCTGTCTCTCTCTCTCTTCCTCCCCCCGCCCCCTGCTCTTCTCCTTCCTTGCTTCCTTCCTTCTGAGCGCAGTTGACTGAGCAGAAGGCGCGAGCCCCCCTCAGCACCACCACCAGCAGCAGCGGCAGCAGTGGTGGACTCAGGTGTTCTGGCGCCTTCTCTTGACTGTGTGAAAGGTCTCTCTCTCCTCCTCAAGACAGTTGTCTCGCTGCTTATACTGCGACTGGCCAACATGGAGAAGACCGAGATGATCCAGAAGGCCAAGCTGGCTGAGCAGGCGGAGCGCTACGAGGACATGGCCACCTGCATGAAGGCAGTGGCAGAACAGGGCGCTGAATTGTCCAATGAAGAGCGCAACCTGCTTTCCGTGGCATTCAGGAATGATGTCGGGGGACGGCGCTCTGCTTGGCGGGTGATCTCTAGCATTGAGCACAAAACCGACGGCAATGACAAGAAGAGGCAGCTTGTCAAGGACTACCGAGAGGAAGTGGAATCCGAGCTCGAGTCCATCTGTACTACGGTTCTGGAACGGCTGGACAAATACTTAATAGCTAATGCAACTGATCCGGAGAGCAAGGTGTTCTACCTGAAGGTGAAAGGGGACTCCTTCCGATACCTTGCAGAAGTTGCAAGCGGAGATGACAGAAAGCAAACAATAGAAAATTCACAGGCTGCTTACCAGGAGGCATTTGGCATCAGCAAGAAAGAGGTGCAACCCACACATCCCCTTCGCCTGGGTCTAGCGCTTAACTTCTCCGTGTTTTACTATGAGATCCTCAACAACCCAGAGCTGGCCTGCACCTTGGCAAAGACGGCTTTTGATGAAGCCGTCGCTGAACTTGATACACTGAATGAAGACTCATACAAAGACGGCACTCCCATCATGCACTTGCTTAGAGACAACCTCACATTGTGGACATGAATTTTGACTGATTTATGAGCCCATTAAAGAACTCCAGGAATTGCTGGAAGAACAACAAGGGAAGCTGGAAAACGCTGAGAGAGATGAGGAGTGCGTCAGCTCCCCCTGGTGGCCAGAGGTTTGCCAGAAGCTTGCCAGAAAATTGCCTCTTTGTTCGTCTATGTTCATCTAAGTTTGTCAATATATGTATATGTTATACTGCAGGGATTGTCTGCAATGTACTGTATATGCACTGTAATCCGTTCTGAGTCCCCTTCGGGGTGAGAAGAGCGGAATATAAATGAAGTAAATAATAATAATAATAATAATAATAATAATAATAATGAGCGCAGGAGAAGAATGTGATGCCGCAGAAGGAGCAGAAAACTCGTTAGTTTTGTCATTCCCTGTCGATGTTGTTTGTCTTGTTGTATGCTCTGTATTTTTTATGTCAAACTGTAAACCGCTCCGAGCCCTCGGGGAGTGGCCGTATAGCAAGTTTGAACTATAAATAAATAAATAAATAAATGAAATGAAATTGCGTATGGAGTGTCATTCCCCTTCTCAAGAAACCTTTTTACACGTCTCATTCCTTATAGCTCCACTTGGATTTCCTACTTACTTACTTACTGATTCGAGCTTGCGTGGAGGGGCTACGAGGCCCTCTGTTGAAGATAGTCAACTGCTCCCTTGAGCAAGGGGCTTTTCCAGAGGAGCTAAAAGAGGCGGTGGTCAGTCCATTGCTGAAGAAGCCCGGATTAGACCCCGCGGCTCCCTCCAATTACCGCCCAGTGTCGAACCTTCCGTACCTGGGCAAGGTGATTGAGAGGGCAGCAATGGACCAGCTGCAGACCTTCTTGGATGACGCAACCTGGCTAGACCCCTTCCAGTCCGGCTTCCGCTCAGGCCATGGGACGGAGACTGTCCTGGTCTCCATCACAGACCTACTCCGCTGCCACTTGACCGAGGTGGATCGGCGCTGCTCGTGTTATTGGACCTCACGGCAGCGTTGATACCGTCGATTACCAACTTTTGATACACCGCCTGGCGGTGGCAGGGGTGAGGGGGACAGCCCTCAACTGGCTGTCCTCCTTCCTCCAACGCCGCCAGCAGCGAGTGAAGTGGGGAGGGGCGGTCTCCGGAGGCTCCCCGTTGAGTTGCGGGGTGCCTCAGGGGCTATCCTCTCCCCGCTGTTATTTAACATCTATATGCGACCACTCGCCCAACTGGTACGGAGTTTTGGGCTGGAGTGTCATCAGTACGCTGATGATACCCAGCTCATTCTGAGGTTGGACAGTCTCTGTACCCAATAATTTCCATCTTTGCCTTGAAGCCGTTACTGGATGGCTGCGAGCCAGTAAGTTGAAGGTGAACCCGGCGAAGACTGAGATCTTGTGGCTGGGCCGCCCGGGGGGGGTAGCGACCCAGCTGCCAACGTGCTCGATGGTGTGGCCCTCTGCCCTCAGCCATCGGTAAAAAGTCTGGGGTCCGCTGGGCGCCCACCTGTCCATGGAGGATTGGCTGCACCTGCAGGACAGCATTCTACCAC
This sequence comes from Anolis apletophallus, assembly GCA_030556195.1. Classification (NCBI taxonomy): domain Eukaryota; kingdom Metazoa; phylum Chordata; class Lepidosauria; order Squamata; family Anolidae; genus Anolis; species Anolis apletophallus. Next base: position 7,481 of record JARBWK010000690.1, read on the forward strand.
CTACGGTTGGCTAGCGCCTGGCTCCCTACCTCTCCCAACGCGACCTTGCTACGGTGATCCAAGCCACGGTCATCTCGAGGCTCGATTACTGTAATGCGCTACATGGCCTTCCCTTGTCGATGATCCGAAGCTTAAGCTAGTGCAGCACGCCGCAGCTTTCGCTCTCCTGGGTGCTGCAAGATCTGACCGCGCGACTTCCCACTCTTGCGCGAGCTGCACTGGCTCCCGATTGAATTCCGGGTCCTCTTCAAGGTGTTAGTTCTCACCTTTAAGGCCATCTATGGTTTGGGGCCAGTGTACCTGAGGGAGCGACTTACCCCTTATGTGACCGCGAGATCACTGCGCTCTGAGGAGCTTAACCTCCTTGAGGTGCCTTCCCGTGGAACCTGCAGACTGGCCACGACACGGCGGAGGGCATTCTCGGTCGCTGCCCCCAGTCTCTGGAACGGCCTCCCGGCGGAGATCCGCGCCATCCGCGCACTTCTGCCCTTCCGCAAGGCCATGAAGACTTGGCTCTTTTAGGAAGGCGTTGGCCCTTAACTCAACCACACTGTGTGCCATGCCGCCTATTCCCCCAGATTCTTATCTTGTCCCCAGCCTTCGCTGAGGGCTAGTGTTTTTAATATGTTTTAACTGCTTTGATGTTTAAATGTGTTTTAACTGTTTAATCTGTTTTATTACTCACGGTGTTTATGCTTCTTCTGTAAACCGCTCTGAGCTCCGGAGTGAGCGGTATACTAAATCGAAGTTAATAAATAAATAAATAATAATTTATTCATTCATTTATTTATTTATTTTGAACACGCTGGTAAAACAGGCTCCCCGCTTTGCTTTCGGGTTTGCTATTCTTGCAAGCTGAGTAAGGGATTCCTGAAGCAGAGACCATTGACCTTGCCTATAGTACGTAAGTAGCTCTGGTGCCCACAGCTCCAGCAAAAACAGCTGGAGTAAAATCGCAATGTTTTGCCTCTCAAGCTCTATCTATTACATTTTCTTGCCTTCTTTACCATAACATTATATAGGCCAGAGTCTCCTTCTTGGCTTTTCTTCACGAACGAAGATTCAGGAAGGACTCCTCCCACGCTTTCCACAAGCGCGTTGATGACTAAAGAAGTTGGATGTGTCCTTCGAGCCTGTGCCATGGATTTTTCTGGTGGAGCGCACCATGCACAGAAGTGGCCTCACCCTAGTTTAAACCAAAGGTTCGTCTGCCGGGGCCTAGCAAGCTTAAGACGGTGGCAGCGAGGTCTTCAGGTCGTAGGTTTGGTTCGAGTTTCCTTCTCTTAGATGGTTGACCTTACAGGGTTATTTTATTTATTTATTATTTATTTATTAACTTCGATTTAGTATACCGCTCACTCCGAAGCTCAGAGCGGTTTACAAAGGAAGCATGAGCATCAAGAATAAAAGCAATTAAACAGTTAAAACACATTAAAACATCAGAACAGCTAAAACATATTAAAAACACAAGCCCTCAGTAGAGGCTGGGGGCAAGATAAGAGTCTAGGTGGCCCTAGGTGGCACGGCACACAGTACGGTTGAACTAAGGGCCAAACGCCTTCCTGAAGAGCCAAGTCTTCAAGGCCTTACGGAAGGGCAGGAGAGCACGGATGGCACGGATCTCCTCCGGGAGGCCGTCCAGAGACTTGGGGCAGCTACGGAGAATGCCCTCCGCCGTGTAGTGGCCAGTCTGCAGGTTCCGAGGGAAGGGACCTCGAGGAGGTTGAGCTCCTCAGAGCGCAGTGATCTCGCAGGCACATAAGGGGTAAGCCGCTCCCTCAGGTACACTGGCCCCAAACCATAGATGGCCATAAAGTAAGAACTAACACCTTGAAGAGGACCCGGAATTCAATCGGGAGCCAGTGCAGCTCGCGCAGGAGTGGGGTCGCGCGGTCAGATCTTGCAGCACCCAGGAGGAGACGAGCTGCAGCATGCTGCACTAGCTTAAGCTTCCGGATCATCGACAAGGGAAGGCCAATGTAGAGCGCATTACAGTAATCGAGCCTCGAGATGACCGTGGCTTGGATCACTGTAGCAAGGTCGCGTTGGGAGAGGTAGGGAGCCAGGCGCTTAGCCAACCGTAGGTGGTGAATGCTGTCCTGCAGGTGCAGCCAATCTGCTCCTCCATGGACAGATGGGCATCCAGCCGGACCCCTAGGCTTTTTACCGATGGCTGGGGGCAGAGGGCCACACCATCGAACGTTGGCAACTGGGTCGCTACCCCCCGGGCGGCCCAGTCACAAGATCTCCGTCTTCGCCGGGTTCACCTTCAACTTACTGGCTCGCAGCCATCCAGTACCGGCCTCAAGGCAAGCACCATCTGCCCGGGTTTGAAACCAGAGTTTTCCTTCTCCTAGGATGGTTGCCAAAAAGCTAGAGAGCACATCCTCTCCGTTGACGCTCTTTGTCAGACCTTTCTTCAGTTGTGACCTGTCTGGCATGGGAGGCCCTACCGGTGGCTATTATGCCACCGCCAGCAAAGCTCACAACTTCATTAGGGTACGCAAGCCTCTCCCCCATGACAAGGGGGCGCCAATGAAGAGGATAGGGCAGAGTATATTACATTGTATCATTTTTTTCCTGTGGAAGCATATTTTCTAAATAGTTAAATATGTCTGAATCCTGTGGAAAACATCAATTTCTGCATCACAGAGGCATTGCTTTGGAAAGAGAAGTATGGATCTCAGGGAACGCGTCAGTTGTGAGCTACCGGCCCGAGTTCTTATGGAGAGCGGGTGGAATATAAAAAAAGATTATTATTGTTGTTATTGTGCAAACACTGTTACCTGTAGATTGCGTAATGGTGTGGCTTAATCCTGGAACTAGACTGAACAAAGTCACAACGATCAAGTTGAAGAAAAACATAACCTTTTCTGTAATCTTGCGGTACTAACCAGCCAGAAAACAGGAGGAGGAAGAATGGCTGTTACCGTCACGGCACCAAGGGGAAGTACGATTCACAAAGTCAGGGAAAGAAAAACCTCTTAACTCAGTGTTTCTCAACCTTCCTAATGCCACGGCCCCTTGACACAGCTCCTCATGTTGTGGTGAAGCCCAACTGATTTCAACATGACACTGAGGCTGCAATTGTATGTTTTTAATTGTTAAATTGTTATTATATGTGTTATGTTTTGGGGGGGAAGGGTTTGTCTTGTTGCTGTGTTGTATTGAGGGCAGAGACTGCCTGTGTAAACCGTCCCGAGTCGCCTTCGGGCTGAGAGGGGCCGTATAGAAACGTGACACATAAATAAATAAATAAACCATAACATTATTTTCATTACTACTTCATAACTAACTAACTAACTAACTAACTTTATTATTTATGAGTCGCCCTCCACGAGTGTGCTCCGGGCGACTTACACAGCTTAGCAGTAACAGTACTAAAATATTTAAAATATTAAAATATTAAAATGGCTAAAATATTGGAATAGACCGATTCCAAGTCGCTGATTGTCCCATTATGCATAAGCTCTTCTAAATAGCCACGTCTTAAGTGCCGCCAGAAATTGGGGCAGGTCGAGGCTGGCTCTTTGGTCTGGCGGCAGAGAGTTCCACAGGACGGGGGCCGCAACAGAGAAAGATCTCTGTCTCGTGGACTCCAGGTGAGCCTCTCTCAGACCCGGGACACAGAGAAGGTTCTCGTTGGCTGGCCGTGGTGCTCTCGGATGGATGGGTGGGGTCAGGTGGTCTTTTAGGTATGTAGGACCCTGGCCCCGCAGGGCCTTAAACTTCAGGGCCAGGGACTTATAAAGGATTCTGTGCTCGACCGGCAGCCAGTGCAAACGCTGCAAGGATGGCGTGATGTGAGGAGCCTGGCGGCAGCATTTTCCACAGTCTGGATCTTGCGAGTTATTGACCGAGGTAGACCCACGTATAAAGCGTTGCAATAATCCAGCCTTGATGTAACCGTGGCGTGGATTACTGTAGCTAACGCCTCCGTTGGTAGGTAGGGCGCCAGTTGCCTCGCTTGGCGTAGGTGGAAGAAGGCCCTTTTGCTCGTGGAGGCGATCTGGGCCTCCATTGTCATCTTAGAGTCCAGGATGACACCGAGGCTCCTCACAGTGGAGGATGGTGTCAGCGGTTCCCCTTCGAAGGGGGGCAGTGGGTTGACTAGTTCTGATGGACGGCCCGGCCATAAAATCTCAGTCTTTGCTGGATTTACTTTCAATTTATGGGCCCGCAGCCATCTCGTCACTGCTCCTAGGCACTGGGTAAAGTTGTCAGGCACCGAGGTTACTCCAGGTTCCAGCTTTAGGAGGAGCTGAGTGTCGTCGGCATACTGGTAGCATCCCAGCCCAAAGCTCCGGACTAGTCCAGCGAGAGGCTGGACATAGATATTGAACAGCATAGGTGACAGTATGGCACCTTGGGGTACTCCACACTCAAGGAGAGATTTTCCAGATGTTTGGCCTAGCCATTCTACTCGCTGACTGCGTCCTCGCAAGAACGAGTTGAACCAGGTTAAGGCTGGTCCTTGGATTCCTGTGGCGACTAGTTGTTGAATCAGCAGATTGTGGTCCACTGTATCAAAGGCGGCGGTGAGATCCAGCAGCACCAGAACTACTGAACCTCCCTTGTCTAATTGACGGCGGATGTCAACCCTGATGAATTGTGCTTTGCTGTCTTTTTATTGTGTTTTATTGTGTTTCATTGCATTTTATTGTGTAATATTGTGTTTTTAAACTGTATTTTCCACTGTTGTAAGTCGCCCCAAGCCACTAACAAGTGTGAATAAATAAATAAATAAATAAATAACTGTAGTTTTGGTATTGCTATGAATCGTAATCTAAATATCCGATATCTGATATGCAGGATGTATTTTCATTCACTGGATGAAATTTGGCACAAATACCCAATATGCCATTTGGTGGAATTGGGGACCGAGACAATTGATTTTGTCATTTTATTATTATTTGGGAGTTGTAGTTGCTGAGATTTATAGTTCACTTACAATCAAAGAGCATTCTGAACCCCCCAATGATGAAATTGAACCAAACTTGGCACACAGAACTCACATGACCAACAGAAAATACTGGAAGACCTTGAGTTTTGGAGTTGTAGTTCACCTACATCCAGAGAGAGCACTGTGGACTCAGACAGTGGTGGATCTGGACCAAACTTGGCACAAATATTCAATATGCCGAAATGTGAAGACTGGTGGAGCTTGGGGGAAATAGACCTTGACATTTGGGAGTTGTAATTGCTGGGATTTATAGTTCACCTACAATCAAAGAGCATTCTGAACCCCACCAATGATAAAGTTGGGCCAAACTTCCCACACAGAACCCCCATCACCAACAGAAAACACTGGCCTACGTTTTTATTTATTTATTTATTTATTTCAGGATTTTACCCCGCTCTTCTCAACCCCCGAGGGGGGACTCAGAGCGGCTTACAGCAGGCACAATTCGATGCCACATCAACAGCGTAAAACCCCAAACCCCACAACCCATTAAAACATTAAGGCATTAAAATACAATCCCTCAACACATCTACAATCATTCCAATTAAAACAGTATTCAACCCTAGAAACATTGACCCTCTTCCTCCCTCCCATTAAAATTCCGTCTCACATGCTGCCTAGTGCTGGTGAGGGAATGCCTGATCCCAGAGCCAGGATTTCGCCTTCTTCCTGAATGTCAGGAGGGATGAGGTGGACCGTATCTCCGTAGGGAGCGCATTCCACAGGCGGGGCCCCCACCGAGAAGGCCCTGTCCCACGTCCCCACCAACCGCAACTGACAGGTCGGCGGGAGCGAGAGCAGGGCCTCCCCGGATGATCTTAGGTTCCGGGATGGGACGTAGCGGCCGATGCGTTCGGACAAGTAAGCTGGGCCAGAACCGTATAGAGCTTTAAAGGTCAAAACCAGCACTTTGAATTGAGCCCGGAATTGGACAGGCAGCCAGTGGAGCTGACACAGCAGGGGGGTAGTGTGCTCCCTGTATGTAGCTCCCGTTAGTAGTCTGGCTGCCGCCCGCTGGACTAATTGCAATTTCCGAACTGTCTTCAAAGGCAGCCCCACGTAGAGTGCGTTGCAGTAATCTATTCGGGATGTGACCAGAGCGTGGACGACCGTAGCCAGATCAGACTTCCCAAGGTACGGGCGCAGCTGGCGCACGAGTCTCAACTGTGCAAAAGCTCCCCTGGCCACCGCTGAGACCAGGGGTCAGAATGGGTCAGAATGGCATGGCTCTCCAGATGTTGCTAGGAAATTTCAGTTCAATGATATTTGGAAGACCACGTGACCCCCACCCACCCTTGGGCCATTGGCATTACGGGGTTAAAGTCAGTCTGAATACTCCTATTGATATAGAAGGGTAAAGCTCTGGCCAGGAGCCTTCTGCTACAAGTGATAGAGGCAGAATGCCTCCGTAGTACGGACATACCACCTTGGTTCACTAAGTGGTTGCGTGTGCAAGCATGACACACCTCGCGCCAAGAAACATGCGGACACATTGGTTGGATAAGTGGTTGGATAAAATTGGCCACAACTCGTTTATTGAAAGCAGGAACGGAGGGGTTGGCGGCCATGCTTGGGTCCTGGATCATGGTAGACGGCCCCCACAAATGCCTTGAGGTGATAGCAAGCCAGGGGTGCGAGCGGCCAATGCCTGTCCACGGAAACTCAGCACCCCAGTGGGCCTGGGCGTTATCCCCCCTAACAACCAAGGGGTGATAAGCCAACCTGATCCAGGGGCCAAGCCACACGCCACACGCCGGACACAGAGCTGCGACAATAACATAACGCAATAAATGTCCTAAACATGGTACAATAAATAACAGATACACAAACAGAGCAAAACCAACAATTCAATGAGTAGGGAGGGTGGGCGGCAAAAACAGCCTGCCTCCGAATGAGGCCAGGCAGTCCCGGGCAGCACAAGATACCTGCCCGGGTGGAAATCTGAGCCAGCCAGAAACAGGGAGGGGGCAGGGCGAAGCCAGTCCCCTCATTAGCCGGCTGGCCTGTATGGCGGGAGACCTTCCCGCCATCCGGGGGGCTTCTGGGAGGAAGAAGCTCCCCCGGGGCAACAAGATGGCGGGAGGGCAATGCTGCTCCGCAACCCGTCGTGGCTGGTAAGTCAGCCACGCCCATAATGGAGCTCCTTTCTCCAAAATATGTTTACACTCCTTTCTTCTCCTTTAATCTTCATCTCCTGCCTAGTTGGCAGTGTTTTTGGCAGCATGCGTCATGTCGCTACTGTATTGATTCACCCACTTTGTGGGACCCTCTCTCTTCCTCTCTACACGTGGATTACAAAGCCTTTAGTGCGAGTCCAATGCTAACAATAACATCCATCTTATTTCACCGTTTGGAAACCTTCCAAGCTCTGCGGAAACTCGCCTGCCTTTGGTAGCAAAATATCCAGCTTATCTGATCTTACGTACTAGCCTAAAGAGTTATGCGATGATAGTGATGTGTGACACAGCCTTGTACAATGCAGGTCCTTTCAGTAATACGTTTAGAAGACGCCATTAGAAAGCAAGCAGGAGTGGATTTTGTAGGGATTCAATAGAGCACGATTGCCAAGGAAGATGGAGAAAGAGAAGGAGACCAAGCGGAGGGGAAGAGCTCTCCCGTGCCATCGGAGGACACGGCCTCTGCGTCCGCTCGTTTCACAAGAGCTCAAACAGAATTCTGCAATAGGCGCTCTGAATACATTACTCAACCTTTAAAATCGGTGCCAGATATTGTTACATAATTTTATCCCAAGCTTCCCAGCGGAAGAACGGCTTCCTGCAATTGCTCGTCTGTCAGGTTTGCTGGCTGGGAATTCTTGGAACTATAATGTTGAAGAATATTTTCCCCAATTTCTGTGCTATCTCTTGTGATGATTTCCACGGTCCCTACCAGGCCAGGTGGCTTTTCCCCACAATTAACTAACTAACTAACTAACTAACTACCTTTATTTCTTATTTATTTATTTATTTATACTTCAAACTTGTATACCGACCACTCCCCGAAGGCTCGCAGCGGTTCACAAACGTTTGAGTGCCCAGTGGCACATTAAGACAACATATACAAGTGGACAAGGGAAGAACAAGAGGATAAGGGGGGAGGGGGGGAAAGGGAGGTGTCAGCACCCGTGCCCCCTAGAGTCCCATCCTGCCATCAAACGGAGGCAGGCGGGGGTGTCCCAGAAGAAGCGCCGGTGCACAAGCATCCGTGGGGACCAGAGACCGTGGGCGCCCACATGGGGGCCTGCGCCGAGGGCCCTGGTCCGGCCGCGAATTGTCCCTTAAGACTCTCGAGGAAGTCCGATGGAGTCCTTGGAGCTTCGACTGCTTATAGCAGGAGCTCCAGAATGTCCTGGTGGAGAACACCTTCGGGGCCAGCGCCCTTCTCGGTGTTGATCGTCCTTCTCTGGTCGGGTCTCTAAGGAGGCCGGTTCCGGAGGCCCTTCAGTTGGAAGCTGGTCTAGGCCTCCAATCCACGGCCTGGGAGGTAGTTCGGGCGCCACCCTTCCGCTTCCGGTGGCGCCTCCTCCTCTTCCGGGGGACTCGTTGATCCCTAGTCGGGTCAGCGCCAGGAAAGGAGTCCTCCGGGGGCGGGACCTCCGGCTGCTGACTGCTTCCAGGTTGCGGTTCTTCTTGGGGCCTCAGCACATGTGCTGGTTGGGCGTCTCCAAGGTCGACCGCCATGCTGGGCCTCACTTCCTCAAGAATGCTCCCCCAAGTCTTCCCGGGGCGACGTCGGCGACGGTAGGCCTCTGGGGGTGGGGCCAAAACAGCCGAGACGTCTAGTTCGGTGAGCGCCGGGCCCGCCAGCGTCGAGGGGCCCTCCGGGTCCAACAGCTGGTGTGTGGGGCCTCCAGGTGCTTCAGGCGATTCTTCTAGAGAGGGGGAAGGTGGCCGGCCTGGGAGTCGGCTTGAGCCACAGGCCATGGTGTCATCTTGGGGGCATCAGCCTCCATGGCGGCCGATTCATCTTCCGCTTCGGGGTTGGTCTTTCTCCCGGTCTTTCGGGGCAGCCCCAGGGCCTCACTAGGGGGGAAGGTTGAAAAGGGCTCTTCTACCGGGGGAGGCCTCTCTTGGGCCGTCACCGCAGCCCTAGTGGGAAAGTCCCATGATTGGTCCCAAAGAAAGTCCTGATCTGTGGAGGGGGCTCGTAGAGGGTCATCCAGGCTATGGGGGTCCTGCTTCGGGATTGGGAGCTGCATTGTGGGGGTCCCCATGCAATCCAGCAGGCCACCGTATTTGGCCCCGAAGGCATTGAAGTGGTCCATAAGCTTGGCATACTCCTCAAGCAGCTCAGCGTACACCCGGGGATCGAGCTGGTCAGCGGGAGGGTCTTGCCGCGGCCTCCGTGGGGAGCTGCTTCTTTGAGGCCCCGAAGACTCAGGGGCCAAGGGCTTCCAGCCTGCTGGGTGTTCCACATTCGAGGGGGTCTGAAGGGAAGCTCTTCTGCCCAGCGATCCCGAACATCTTCAGGAAGCGAGCGCCGGAGGCCGTCACGGGTCGGACGACCCATCCATCCTTGGCCCTTTTGGGCGTCCGTGGTGGCCCAGCTATCTTTCCCAGCCAAACTTGGCTGCCCGGTGTCTGTGGGTCTCCCAGGACGACCCCCTGGGATTGGCGATCAATCGCCATCCCCCCGGAGAGGGAATGGCGAGACCAGCCGGTCCTGTCCAAGAAATTAGTAAGGCTCTGCTGGAGCTCACCTGCAGGGAGCTCCACAGCAGCGGCCATCTTAGCAGAAACCCTGAGTGGCCCTCCACCAAAGGTGCTCTGGGTGACTTACACAATTAAAATAAACAGGCTACGTAGTCACCGCTTGTTACTTAACAATCACAGGCTCTTCTGAAGAGCCATGTCTTGAGTGCCCCTAAACATGTATGTAGATCAGGAGCGGCTCTTTGTTCTGGCAGCAGGGAGTTCCACAAGATTGGGGCTACAATGGAGAAGGATGTCTGTCTTGTGGGCTCCAAGCGGGCCTCTCTAGGGCCAGGGACATAGAGGAGATTCTCATGAGCTGACCGTGGCAGTCTCTGGTGGTGGAGTGGCATTCAACAGTCTCTTAGATATGGGGGACCCTGACCTCGGAGGGCCTTGAATGCCAGGACCAGGGTCTAGTAGAGGACTCTGTGTTCAACCGGCAGCCAATGCAAGCGCTGCAGAGACGGCGTTATATGGCACCTCATTGGTGTTCTTGTGAGGAGTCGAGCGGCTGCATTTTGCACAATTTGGATCTTGCAAATTGCTGCTTGAGGTAAGCCCACATACAAAGAATTGCAGTAATCCAGCTTTAAGGCGCAGGCAACCGGGGAGTCTCAACCAATATCTCTGGGGAGACCAGGGAGACCCCGTTCCTGATGTTCTTTTGGCAGCTAAATAGGCTAAACCGCTTCTGTTCAGGGTTTTGTGAATGTTACTAGGATTTTAATGGTTTTAACTACAGTAGAGTCTCACTTATCCAACATAACCAGGCCGGCAAAACATTGGATAGGCGAAAATGTTGGATAATAAGGAGGGATTAAGGAAAAGGCGACTAAACCTCAAATTATATTATGTTTTTATATCATGTTTACATAAGAACATAAGAACATAAGAAGAGCCATGCTGAATCGGGCCTCAGCCCATCTAGTCCAGCATTCTGTGTCACACAGTGGCCCACCAGTTGTACACGGGGATCTCTAGCAGAAAGGAGGGCAAAACCCTCACCTGCTCCCGACCCCCCACAACCAGTACCCGGGGAAATCCTGCCTGCCTCCATCAACACAGAGGTGGCACTTGGATGTCCATTTCAGTAGCTACTGATTCCCTTGGTATCCATGAATCTGTCTAATCCTGCCTTGAAGCTGTCCAGGCTGACCGCTGTCACAACCTCCTCTGGAAGTGCGTTCCATAACCCAATGGCCCTTTCTCTGGGTGAAGAAATATTTCCCTTTATTAGTCCTAACTTTCCTACCTTGGAGCTTTAGGGAGTGCCCCCTAGTCCCAGTGTTTTGTGACAGAGAAAATATTTTTTCTTTATTCACCTTTTCTATCCCATGCATGATTTTATACACTTCGATCAAGTCACCTCTTAAACGCCGTCTTTCAAGGCTGAAAAGACCTGAAATGTTTTACAACAAATCGACAGAAAAAGCCGTTCAATACACAGTAGCATTATGTCGTAATTACTGTATTTGCTAATTTAGCACCAAAACATCGCAATGTATGGAAACAGCGGAGGATCCGGGCGGGAGGCAGACGGCGTTGGATAATACAGAACATTAGATGAGCAAAGGCTGGATAAGCGAGATTTTACTGTATTATTTTTTAATAGTGTCCATGTTTAATTCTATTTCAGTGTTTGTTCGTTTATTAGGTTTTAAATTGTGTGTTGTGTTGTTTCTAGTGTTGTTAGCCACTTTGAGTCTCTTTTTAAAGAGAAAAGGCAGGTCATATAAGTAAAGTAGTAGTAATAATAAGTCATAATCTCAGTTGTGGGCCACTCAAAATCTCAATTCAACAAACTGGGAAGGTGTTGGAAAGGGCAACCTTCTCAATCTTGTACAATCTTGTATTCCGCCCTTCTCAAGCCTCCACTCGGTATTTATTATGTGTATAATCCAGAATGCTTACTATATTGTATATGCGTGTGTTGGTTTGCCATTTTACTCTTTGTGGTGGGAGGGGCTGCAGACCATGTGACCAGAACTGGGCTTGTTCCGGACTCAGGCTCCATTTCAGAACCGTTCAGTTGAGACTTCAGTAGGGAAGCATGTCTTTAGAAGACTCCAGGAACAGTGATGCTTAGAGGCTTCAGGAGAAGCAGGGCAGTTGAGAAGTTACTTGAAACAGGCTACGGAGCCTCCTCTATTGGACTCTCAGGATAGAGAGATGCTTTGGCCCATGGACCATTGAGTCTAAGAAAGATGCCCTGTGTTACCTATACAGAGAAAGTACGTACTTCAAATCTACTTGTAATTGGATTTATAAGCAAAGTACCTGTATGCTGAATACTTGAAGTTTGTGAGTAAATAAGCTATGCTACATTTAAAGAAATCTACTTATTTTTGTCTCTTGAGAGCATGATTTAAAGGCAAATATATTTTGAACACTTCTAAAACCCTGCTCTCTCTCTCTCTCTCTCTCTCTCTATATATATATATATATATATATATATATATATATTATAAATGGGTTCACGTCATGTGATGTATACCTCAAACAAAGAAACCATACAACGCAGAAACACAATACTTGCCAACAGAAATAGGCCTCAAGCAAGGTACGTTTGTAGCAAAGAACCTCCCCCCCCAAAAAACCTAAAAGGCCCCCAAAACAACGAGCAAAAATGAAACTACATTTCCCAGCATCCTCCGGGGCAGCCAACGACTCACCCAGCCTCTACATTCTGAACAACATGATTGGCTGCCAATAAGGGCGGATTTGCATAACTGCTGTAACCATAGCAACGCTGGCAAGAGGCATCCAAGGCTAGGATAGAATGCTGAGAGATTTCAGTTGGTGTTTGAGGGTTAAACTGCCAAAACCAAACTCTGAGGGAGCAATTCTCCAGCAAATTCCTACCCACACAACACAACACAACTTCCAATCACAACCCATCCCACCAACCTTACGGGACCCCGTACACACAGCACCTACAAACACCACAAACTAAAACCATTCCTTCCTTCCACACAGACAGAAATTGACCCAAAAGACAAGCCATGCCTTCTAAAAATAACAGCATCGGACGACACACTCACAACGCTACATACATCAAAGAAAAAAGGGCAGAACAAACGCCAGAACAGAAACACACTGCGCAGCAGAGACACAGACAACAGGTCACTGCACGACGCACAGCTGAGAACCAAATGCAAAGAACTGCACGACAAGAAGAAGCGCGCAGCCAGGAACCACAAAGACGCAGAAATGCAACACAACAGCAGCGCACGGAGCGCAGAAACACGACGTCGCAACACAGAAAACAAACTTCAAAAACACCACAACCAATTCCACCGCCTAGCCTTCAGATACAACGCTGCAGAAGACTACAGCATGGCGCCAGAGGCCGACATTGGCACCCTGATGCACATCTGCACACACTGCAAAGCCCTGGAATACCCAGCAGAAACACCGGGAATGTGCTGCCTAGCCGGTAAAGTCTCTCTACCACCACTTGCCACTCCTCCACAACCACTACAGACTTTGCTGAGTGGACACACTCCAGAATCAAAACACTTCTTCCGCTATAGAAGACAATACAACTCATGCTCCCAGATGACATCATTTGGAGCACACATAGAAAGTGCGCCATTCATGCCTACATGACCCCACCAAGACCGTAAGTCACATCAATTCCAACCCTTACATCTCCTAAATAGGGCACAGCAACGCGTGCCGGGTTCAGCTAGTATGTATATATATATATATATGTGTGTGTGTGTGTGTGTGTGTGTGTGTGTGTATATATATATATATATATATATATATATATATATATATATGCTGGTAAATGCCATTTTCCCAAAAGGTTATGACTCTAACATGTTATACTTTTACCAAGAGGTTATGCCATGCTTTTTCAAAAGCTTGTGACTTCTAATAAGGTCAAGTCAGCATAGGCACATCTGTGCTCAAGTCCGTTCAGCAGTTCAGCTACCTGGGAAGCATCATCTCCTCAGACGCCAAGATCGACAAAGAGAGAGATCACAGATTAGCAAATGCATAGAGTGCATTTGGAAGGCTTCACAAAAGAGTCTGGAGCAACAAGCACCTGAGGCCAAGCACCAAAATCTATGTGTACAGAGCTATCGTACTGTCTATGCTCCTCTATGGGTCTGAAACATGGGTCACCTAGCGCCAACACCTACGACCCTCGAACGCTTTCATCAGCGCTGTCTTCGCACAATCCTAAATATACACTGGATCGACTATGTGACGAATGTTGCTGTCCTTGAGCAAGCAGGGATCACCAGCATTGAGGCCATGCTATTGAGAACACAGCTGTGCTGGGCAGGACACCTCTCTAGGATGGAGGACCACTACGCTATGGTGAACTTGCCACAGGTCAGCGCAAGAGAGGCGCCCCCAAAAAGAGATATAAGGACTCCTGAAACAGCATCTCAGGCTCGGCCAGATTGATCACCAACAAGGGTCCACCCTGGCCTTGCATCGGGAGGCATGGAGACGCACTATCCACAATGCTGCGGCCTCTTTCGAGAAGACACGCCAAACAGGTCTCGACAACGCAGAAAGAACCGCAACTTGGAAACAACATCACCCAAGGAGACCTTCTGCTGTGCTTTCTGCAACCGAACTTGCCTATCTCAGATTGGCCTTTTTAGTCATCAACGCGCTTGTAAAAAGCGCAGGGTGAGTCCTTCCTAAGAATCTTTGTTCGCGAAGTAATGCCAAGATGGCATACTTTTTCAAAGGTTGTGACTTCTAATAAGGTCAATCCTTTTCAAAGATCATAAAATCTCCCAAAGGTTCTGGAGATTTCCATTTTCCTAAAGAAGGGAATCCCTTTACGCTGGCACGACTTACTTGTGGGGAAAAGGAGCGTGTAATGCCGGCGAATAAATGAATAAATAAATGGGCCAATGCTTGCGGCCAATGCCTGGCAACCTCTGGTGCCTCCGTTCAGCCACCAGTTGTGCCAGAAGGTGGCACCTTAAGGCTGAAGACCCCTCGACTCGACTCCTCCTCTTAGTGAGTTAGTTAAGTGCAGATTTCTATTTCTTTGGCCCTTTGACTTTCCTTTGCTGCAAGGGAAGTAAATTGAGCGCAAAGAATGAAAGCAGGAGCAAAAACCGGGGCATTTCTAAAACAGGACCCCAGAGGATGACTCAGGACGGCCCCCCTCGAACTCGGATAGGAGGGAGAGGGTGTGCTCTCAGCACCATCACAGTGTCGTTTTCCCTCTCCTTTACTTTGGTTCTGCATACAAAAGGCATGTGGCCTAGTTTTTTGATGTTGGCCTAAATGCAGTTCCTCGTCCCAGCTGATGGAGACCTATGGAGGAAGGGCGGCATTTCTGGTTTTGCAAGGCCGGTTTCTCACTTTTCAGATCCAGAGCAAAGGGAAGGCGGGAGACATGTGTCTACTCTGTGGCTGAAAAATACACATTGATCCAAGTTCCACAGGTTCTCCTCACGAAAGTAAACTGGGTCCTTTGGATTTCTCTATGTGTTGATAATTCGGTGAATCCATTATATTCAGGGGATCACCCACTGCATTCCATTCAGATCCTCCTGACATAATTATGGGTATACCTTACTTGCATCTCTAGTGCAGTGTTTCCCAACCAGTGTGGGGGAGGGAGGAAGGCATGACCCATGCGGGCGCTACTGCGCAGAGCCGCCCCACGTCTTCCTCCCTTCCCTCCACTCCAAAACTCAAGGCCAGTGCCCACCAAACTCTTATAGTATTTTCTCTTGGTTATGGGAGTTCTGTGTGGGAAGTTTGATTCCATTCCATCATTGGTGGAGTTCAGAATGCTCTTTGATTATGGGTGAACTATAACTCCCAGCTGTTGAGCAAGACCTTTGTGTGTGTCTTTCTGCCATTCCTGCCAGGATATCTATGTTGTGTTCATCGAAACAGGCCCAGGTTTCACACTGAGTGTATAAATACATTTAAAAACATATTATAAATAATAATAATAATAATAATAATAATACTTTAATATTTGTGAGTCGCCCTCCACCGGCGGTGCTCCGGGCGACTTACAACAGTTAAAACCCTAGGGTGAACAATGTACAACAGTTTAAAACATGGAATATGAACAGGGGGGTGGCTCAGGGTAGTCCAGGGTACCGAGCCAGTCCCGAACGCTAATTTTAGGCGAAAGAGCCAGGTCTTCAAGGCTGGCCGGAATCCAGATAGAGTCGGAGAGGCTCTGAGGGTGGGCGCGGCAGTGAGTTCCAAGTCGAAGGGCGCTGACGGAGAAGGCTCTCCCCGCCGAGTTTCGCTCCAGTCTAGCCTCCCGCACTCCAGGGGTAGTCAGGCGGTCACCGTTGATGGAGCGTGCTGGCCTCGCTGCATTGGGTCGTCAGCCGGTCACTCAGATAGGAAGGCCCAATGTTGTGCCGGCTTTAAAGGTGAGCACCAGGAGTTTGTAAAGGGCTCTGAACTCTAGGGGCAGCCAGTGAAGTTCTTTAAGAATGGGGAGATGTGATCCCTCACTGATGACCCAGTAATGAGTCTGGCTGCGGCGTTATGGATACGTTTCAGCCTCTTAGTTGTTGTCTGGGAGGCCCACATATAGGGCGTTGCAGTAGTCGAGGCGTGAGACGACAGTGGCATGGACCACTGTTCTCAAGGCCTCTGGTGGAAGGTAGAGCCAGCCGACGGGCCCTACGGAGATGGAAAAAGGCGCCTTAGCTGCAGCCTGGATCTGGGCCTCCATCGTGAGATTTTCGTCTAGGATCACTCCCAGGCTTTTCTTTTCGGGGCTGGAGCCAGGGACTCGCCCTCGAAGAGTGGAAGTGGTGGGCGGGTCGGGACGACCCGGCCAGAGGATCTCCCGTTTAGCCGGGTTGATCTTGAGTCTATATGCCCTGAGCCAGCTCGCCACCGCCTCAATCCTAGGCTGAAACTGTCCGGTACTGATGATGACCCTGGGTCAAGCTTCAAGAGCAGCCGTGTCTCTGCGTATTGGTAGCAGGAGAACCCATGGCTCCTAGCAATATTAGCCAGGGGCTGGATGTAGATATTAAAGAGGGTGGGAGATAGAATGGCACCCTGAGGGACTCCACCCATTCGTTTTCAAAGAGACTTGACCCTGCCACTCGACCCGCTGCGAGCGGCCTCGCAGGAACGATTCCAGCCAGGCCAGAGCTCTGTCTTGATCCCGAGGCCGCCAGGCGATGGAAGAGGCCGTGGTCGACGGTATCAAAGGCCGTAAGGTCCAAGAGGACTAGGATTGCCGAGCCTCCCGATCAGTTGTCGACGGATGTCATCAGTGATTGCCACGAGAACGGGCTCCACTCCGTGGCCCGCGCGGAAGCCCGACTGGGACGGGTCCAAGCCCCCGGATTGATCCAAGAAGACCCGAATTTGGCTTTCTACTGCTCGTTCAAGGAGCTTGCCCAGGAAGGGTAAGTTGGCAACACAGTAATACATATTAGCTATATGTATTACTGTGTTAGCGTGCCATTTGGTGTCATTTTGGTTGGTGGTGTGCCCCAGGATTTGGTAAATGTAAAAAATGTGCCGCGGCTCAAAAAAGGTTGAAAAACACTGCTCTAGTGAAAAGAACTACAAATGGATATAGTAAATAATATACTTAATTAATTGTCAAAAGCTTTCTTGGCCATATATGGCCACGGTCCAGAAGCATTCTCTCCTGATGTTTTGTTTGCATCTATGGCAGGCATCCTCAGAGGTTGTGAGGGCCTCACCACCTCTGAGGATGCTGGCCATAGATGCAGGTGAAAGGCAGGAGAGACTGCTTCTGACCGTGGCCGTCCCCCAAAAACTAACAACCCATACTTAATGCCTTAATTAAGTATGTTATTTACTCTATCCTAAGGCAATTAGGGATATAGTAGGTGGTGCAATGGGTTAAACCCTTGTGCCGGTAGGACTGCTGACCGAAAGGGCAAAGGTTCGAATCCGGGAGCGGGGTGAGCTCCCCTTGCAGTTTCTTAAGTCACTCTTGACGTGAAAAAATAATATAATACCGTGAAAGAATTATCAAAAATTAACGTTAACAACTCAGCTACGTGGTTTTGTGAAATATAGTTTCCTTCTGGTTACACAACATGAAACTGGGAACCATTTCTTCATTGATCAGAATTATCCACCAAAACAAGAGGTTGTTATGCATTAAACTGCCTTGAATTTATAGTAACTTTTCAATGAGAGACCTCAAGACGCTCTGCCATCAAGTCCTCCAAACTGTTCCACTTTTTATAACCATACATGTGTGTGCGTGTGTGTGTGTGTACCATATCCATACCCAAGAATATGGTGGCTCAGCTATAGAAAGGAAAGCATGATGTCAGCATGTCATGAAAGCAGGGCCGGGCCTTTGCATTCCGCCCATGTAAGCGGCCGCGTAGGGCGACGGGTCCTGGGGCGTCGCCGCTGCGCGGGCGTCGCCACGCTGGCCGCCTCCGCCACGCCCTGCCCAGAGGAGCAGGGCTCCCCGCCAGCGGCAAAGCCGGGTGATGCAGCCGGCGGCGCAGGCGGCGCAGCCGGCGATGCAGTCGCGCCAGCCGTCACTGCGCATGCGCAGGCATGCGTGACGCACTCGCGCAGCTGCGCGTGACGTCACCACGCATGCACAGGTGTGATGTCGCCGCGCAGCTGCGTGTGACGCCACCGCGCATGCGCAGGCGCGCCATGCACACCTGCGCATGCGCGGTGACATCGCCGCGTGGGCTGCCGCGTCCCAGCAGCCATGGGGGCGCAGAAATAAGGCTCGCGTACCCCCAGGAGAGGTGAGACCGGCCCTGTATGAAAGAGACAGCAGAGGCCAGGCTTGGATGCTTGTGGAAGAAGTTACTATTTGTATACATACCTGGTTTGCCTTGGCCAGCTGGAGTTAGCCAGTCACACAGGACAGAGTAAGTAAGGAAATACATTGCAGACGAATGGCAGTCTCTGTAGAGTAAAGCCAAAGACCCCCTGTAGAGACCCCCGAAGACCTTCTTCCTTCAGTTGTCCTCAAGCAATGCAGAG
>JARBWK010000691.1:0-26103 GCA_030556195.1 Anolis apletophallus
AATACTTTGCTTCTTTCCCCCAGGTCGGTGGACTCCTTCGGAGGGGCGCTGTATCATGACGCCTTGTCCAATGCGGATAGCGCAATGGAAAGACGAAACTGCCATCTTGGAAGAGGATCGAAGCGATCAGAGCGCGACCGCCATTTTGTTCTCCTTGATTCCATGTTGTTTCTGTAGCTCCATGTTACTCCCTGTTGTTTCTGGAGCTGTTGGAGTTCCCCGCCAAAAGGACAAGAGGGTGGGGTTCAGGGTTATCTGTTCAAGGATTGGCTCTTCGCCAGAGGGGAGGGGCCGGGAGTTTTGAGCAGGGATTTTGGAGGAAGGCTTCAGTACGGTTTTTTACTACCTTGGATTAAGGACTCATAAAGCATTTCCTCAATACCCGAGTGAGTGTGATTATTGAGCGGCCTACCAACGCTCACAATTATAGTACATACTCATACTATATTATATCATAATTATATTATACTACATTACAATATAATTATATTATAATATATTGATATTATAATATAATAAAACATTCTATTATATTATTATTATTATAAAATAATAAATAAAATTATCATCTACTAAATATTTTCATTACTCCTATAAAACTCAAATAACACAAAATAAAGTAAAATAAAATATTATATATTACTATTTGCCTGCACAGTTGCGCCCGTCTCTCCTTGATGCTCCCGGCCGACGTGCGCGCATGAGCAGGGTGGTAGGCAGCTGTGGTAGGGTTCACACGTGATTGGGCCTGGCGAGGGAGTTCACCTCAGCGCGCGACGACTACTTCAGGTGGCGTCTATCCGGAGGCAATACGCCGCCACTCCTATGGCTTCCCTCCTCTCCTTTGTCTCCGCCCCTGCCTGCCCAAGTGGGTCACCGTATTCAGCAGCAGGGCGGAGACAAAGTGAGAGGGGAAGCACTCCCTGCCTGCCCGATAGGGGAGTGTGGCACCTTACAGGGCTTCTGTGCGACAGAAGGTTTTCGCGCACAGTTGCTCCTGTGCTCAACTTCAGCTCTGAGCAACTGTGCCTGCTGAAAAACCTCAGCGATCCCAGAAGCAGCATCGGAGCAAGGCCAGGGCCCAAAAGCCTTGGAGGCCGTGGCACTGCCTGAGGAACATCGTGATATTTTACACGGGCGGGGGAATTCGCCCCTTCCCAGATGGCGGCCGCTTCCTTGGCTTATATGTAGGACCGCTCTGCTTCCCACCCCTGCTCCATCGGATGTAGTCCCAGATATATAACAGCATACATCAGTGGAAAGATTAAGCTGAAGGTGTAAGAACTTGACTGCAGATTTGGCGTAAATAAAATTCCTTAGTTTTTGTTATATGGTTCTTGCTTGAATCTTACTAATAACTAGAACTGCATGAAATATCCACAAAACTCCCAGTGAAATTTAACTGCTTGATCTTGGAAGAGGGGGCAGAATCACACGTGATGACAGCCAAAAGCAACTGAATATGAAAGTATACAAGAAAGGAAACATGGACAGTTATACCATCCTATTCCACTCCGCCTTGATCTCCAGGCTACTTCATTGGCTATGATTGATAGGAAAAGAAAATGCTCAACATGAAAGATGGACTACATAGTTGAGGAGATTGAAACATCTTGACACAGGAGGCCATTTTGAATAAAAGTTTTGAATAACTCATTAGTGGAAACCATGGCTTTAAAGATATTGTTGGGCTACAAACTGGGTTGGGAAGCCCACGTCTTCCCCTCTGGATCCTGAGCCCAGGGCCACCCAGATCGGACAGAAGGCATGCGGCTTCCAGCCATGCCACCCTCCTCCATCTGAAGGGCCCCGAAGCCTGTCCGAAAATGCCAGCGGCGCCTTCAAAATTGCAAATTTACTTCTGGTGTTGCACCTCAGAACCCAGGCAGTCCCCCCCTAGATCACACACACACGGGCAAAGTCAATAATGTTATTTTTATTAAGAACTAGCTGTACCTGGCATGATTGTTGTGCCCTATTTAGAGATGCGAGAAAGTCTGAGTCTGACAGTTTAACCCTCAAACACCAACTGACAACTTAAATCTCTCAGCATTCTATCCTAGCCTTGGATGGCTCTGGCCAGCATTGCTATGGTTACTCAGCCTCCCTGCATTTTGTGTGGGCCGATGTTTGTGTGGGCATTCGCTGGCAGCCACGGAGGATGCTGGGAAATGTAGTTTTTTACTCGTTGTTTTGGGGGCCTTTTAGGTTTTGGGGAGTTTTCTTTTGCTACAAACGTACCTTGCTTGAGGCCTATTTCTGTTGGCAAGTTTGGTGTTTCTGCGTTGTAAGGTTTCTCTGTTTGGGACGGTCGTTCCATGACGGGAACCACTTTATATAATAAAGTATAGATTAGTCCAAAGAGATAAAGATAGAGCAATACATAAGAGTTCTGCTTAGTCCTTAAGTAAATTCCAAGTGGATGCAAATCCCAAAAGACAAAGTTCTAAAACAAAGCACTGGAGTCCGAAAGCAAACTGCAATCGCTGGAAACAAATCCAAACCGCTCCGGCGGTAACAAGAACGTGGAGACTGGAAACAAGAGACGTGGATAAAGCTAAACGTGGCTTCAGATCTAACGAAAGTTTTCTCAGGCCTGGTAGTTATAGGAACTAACTCTTGTGCGCCCACCGCACTCCCTTTCTCCAATCTTTCCTGGAAGCCGAGATAGAATCTCTCCTGTTGAATTCCTCCTCATTAGCGCGCCCAGCTGCATCGCTATCAGAATGAGAACCAGAAAACTCTCCGTCTCCCAACTCCGCATCTGAGAAGGGAGTCGCCACTCGTTCCTGAGACCCAAGGCCACCGGGCCTTTCATAATCATCAGAGTCGAATTCCATGAAGTCTTCACTAAGGTCATCTGCGGTATCATAACCCTCCAGCCATGTGTTATCCCATTGTAGGCTCTCTTCTGAAGTGCCATAGGCATCAGGCCACCCATCATCCTCTATTTCCCCTGGCGCAACTGGTACCTGTAGAACAACACAGGGGGAGACACCGTATAGTACAAAGGACAAGCGATAAGGGTTGTAAAATATCACAATACACTGGATAGTATCAAAATATAAAATTCATATTCGGCGTCGAGTATTTATGTCACAGCGGATAGGCAACAGAAATATAGAAGTTTAATTCCCCATCGGCCCAAAAACTCCAGTCTTTGTTCGAGTGAATAATGAAACTCTCATTCAATTCACAAGGTAAATATATAACTTTGTATTGAATTGTATTTAACAATAACTGGCAAAACATCGAAAAACAACAGCCATCACAGCTACCTTTCTAAACATCCTTTCCTCACAGATATTAAATCCCAACTGACAAATCCCAACTGTCACTTTGTAACTGACATTCCTCAAGGTTCCATTTAGCAGTCTTGAGACAGCGCCATCTGGTGTCAAACATGTCACACTGCAGGTCATCTCAAACTGCGAAAATATATCTTGTGCTGACTCATGAATTGCTATTCAAAATGCAATAATCTGACAATTCATTCAATAGTTCTACACAAGGGTATTCAGGTGTAACAACTAAGCAGTGAAAATACACAGAAGACGTTCATAACACGGTAAGTGTTTCATATACATGTGCCATCGGGTCAATATATTTCAATTCAATCATAGAACAATAGAGCCTATGGTAAAGCAGTGTTGTACCATAAGTCAATAAACCACTACAGTTCCAATTCAACAGGTTCTGCCCAGGCTCACCAGGCTGGAACCCTACGTCCGGGTTGCTTAAAGCCCTTCAAAAACGCTTCGGAAGTGAATTACATTCGAATTTAATCCAACTTTTGGAGCATTCCAATGAACCTAACCAGGCCTAATAATCCAGGCAGAGGCCACTAGGGGCCGCCAGAGAGAGAATGATGCTTCATTTTATGGGGGGAGTTGAAGGAGGAAAACCATTTCCTGTTTCCACTGGTTATTCCTCCTCCCCACTTCCCTTATCATAAAGGAGGGTTGTTTCAACAGCAGGGACATGGGTGGGGGGAATAACAGGAAAATAGACGTAAATGATTTTACTCTTTCAACCCACCCTCCACCCTATAAAATGGACTATCCTACTCTCTCACTCTCTCTATCGCCCCCTAGTGGCCTCTGTCCTGATAATGGAACAGTAACCAATAATCTAATTAAGAATATTTTTATGAATTTATTAATTTTACTGAAACTGAGGGCAGACATGGAAATTTGCCACTTACAGTGCCCCCTCATCCACTGACTGATCAAGACCAAACTCCAGCCTACTGACCCAGTTTACATCCTGGTGCAGGAGGACAGTGGACCATGGATGATGGGATTTCAAGTACCTCCACTTACTTCCCCAGACCGCTGCGACCCTCATCCACTGACTGATCAAGACCAAACTTGGCACACAGAGCCCCCATGACCCACTTTACATCCTGGTGCAGCTCGGAGGACAGTGGACCACGAATGATGGGACTTCAAGTACCTTTATTCATTTCCCGAGACTGCTGCGACCCTCATCCAATGACTGATCAAGACCAAACTTGGCACACAGAGATCTCATGACCCACTCTACATCCTGGTGCAGTTCGGAGGACAGTGGACCACGAATGATGGGACTTCAAGTACCTTTATTCATTTCCCGAGACTGCTGCGACCCTCATCCAATGACTGATCAAGACCAAACTTGGGACACAGAGCCCCCATGACTCATTCTACATCCTGGTGCTGTTTGGAGGGGGATGGACCATGGCCGATGGGACTCGCAGTACCTTCACTAACTTCCTGAGACCACTGCGAGCCACGTAAACATCTGATAAGGACCAACCTTGGCACACAATGCCTTTCTCAAATAACCCGGGCAGGGCCAGGTCCCCAAGCTAGTGTTAAATACAAGAAAGGCACAATTAAAACACAACTGAAGATCAAATCTGACAACAGAATTAAATTTAACTGTTTTTAAACCATCTCTGACAATCAGATCTGAAAGTGAAGAAAACCATTGGTGTCCTTCATCCCAGATCTAGAAAACCCATTCATTTGTTCAACACAGTAGATATACATTCAAAGTCCCTGAAGCCATATAAAACGTACGACGCAATTACCTGGGAACAAGCTTTATTGGATTCAATGAACCCATTCATAGAAGACATATATTGTGCTGCATTGTTAGTTTTCAAAATTTACTGTAATACTACTAAATCTTCCTTGTAGAGCAAGTGAGATTTGGAGATCAGAGAACAATGAGGTACCACTATATAACTTCCAGAATGACAGGTTTTGCAGCTCTTGGACAGGTGGAAAGCCACAGATCAAAGCATGTCAAACTTCGTCACAGTTCTGGCCATAAGGAATGCCAGGCGCTCTGTGGACAAGCAGCAAAAACGTAAATCTTAATCACTTACAGAACAGATTGTTTGTGAAAAGCTAAAGATTAAAATAGAGAGCCCGAACAGCCCGTATTGCAATCTACTTGGACTGAGTGTGTGCAGGAAGGGGGGAGGTCATGTATTGACTGATCATAATAAGATATTTTCAAGCCCTGCAAGCAGGGGCGGTCTAAGGTAATTTTAAATGGTAGGCGAACATTGTTTTGGTGCCCCCCCAAAACATTATTTGCCCCCCCATGTAAAACAAATATACAATTATAATATCACAATACCATTAGTAGTATTGTATTGTATCAATGTATATACAATATATTATACCATACTCATACTATATTATATCATAATTATATTATACTACATTACAATATAATTATATTATAATATATTGACATTATAATACAATATAACATTCTATTATATTATTAAATAATAAATAACATTATTTATTTAAATGAAATTATCCTCTACTAAATATTTTCATTACTCCTATAAAACTCAAATAACCCAAAATAAAGTAAAATAAAATATTATATATTACTATTTTGTACAATACCACTCTACTGCAATATTGTTTGTAATATTACATGTAACATAAAATTACACTTCCTTCACTGATTCTTTTCTCCTTCCCCGCAAACTCGCGTGCGGTGGAGACAAAAGGAGAAGGGAAGCACTCCCTGCCTGCCCGATAGGGAGTGCTTTGCTTACAGGCTTCTGTGCAAGGGAGCTACTGGGCATGCGCAGAGGTTTTCGCGGATGTGCAGTTGCTCCTGCGCTCAACTTCAGCTCTGGAGCAACTGCGCCTGCGCGAAAACCTCTGCGCATGCCTAGAAGCAGCGTCGGAACACACAAGGCCGGGGCCCAAAAGCAGGCAGCTGAGGCGCTGCCTGAGGAACATCGGCAAGGCCAGGATGGTGCCCCATGCGGCCAGGATGGCGCCCCCTTCCCAGATGGCGCCCTAGGCGGCCGCCTACTTGGCCTACCTTGTAGGACCGCCCCTGCCTGCAAGAAGAGTACAGCCGGCCCTCTACATTTGCAGATTTGACATTTGTTGAGTTTATTATTCATGGATTTGATGAATGTGCTCTGCTTAGGAAATGTAGGTCCTCCAGTGCAACTGTATGGCCCACTTCCGCCAGAAGTTGCATGGGATGACCTTGAGATTTCAAGGTTGAACATTTATCTCAGCATTTGGAGATTCTCCAGTGGGATTTTATTTTGAATTTGTTTTCATGGTTTTTAACTGGGAAATTTTAAAATACTCTTTATATTTAATCCTGTTTTCAGGCCCGGATTACCCATAAGGCCAGACTAGGCCATGGCCTCAGGCGGCAGGTTTTAGGGGGCAGCGGATTTGGCCCCCCGAAAACATTTACATGTTTTTTTTTAAAAACCGCCCCCTCGCAGCGTTTTCCACCCGCCCTCTCCCGAGACAGTCATCATACCTCGGGAGAGGGCGGGGGGAGAGCGCTGCAAGGAGCGGGGAGGAGGGAATGGCGCCCTCCCCTCGCCTGGGCCACCCCCTTGCAAAGGAAGGAGGCGGCGAGGAGGAGGAAGGGAAGCTCTGCCCTGCCAGCGGGCATGCATGCATGCGCACGCATGCCCGCCAGCGGGCTTCCCTTCCTCCTTCTCGCGCCTTCCTTTCAGTCGCGGAGGAGGAGGAGGAGGAGGAGGCGGACGGAAGCCCCACGAGCAGTGGCGCGCGCCTTCCATCCTCCTCCTCCTCCCGCGACCGAAAGGAAGGCACGAGGTGGACAGAAGTCGCGGGGCTGGTGCCGCGCGGCTTCCGTCTACCTCCTTGGGCCCTCCTTCCAGTCGCGGGAGGAGTAGGCGATAGAAGCCGCACGGCACCGGCCGCCTCCTCCCGCGAACGGAAGGAGGGCGCGAGGAGGCAACGGAAGCCGCAGTGGGGGGCATGGCTTCCCGCGCCCTGGGGGGAGTGTCTTTCCATGCCCTGGGGGCGTGGCTTCCCGTGCCCTGGGGGGCGGCGCGGGCATCTTGGCCTCGGGCGGTCGAAGATGCTAATCCGGGCCTGCCTGTTTTAATGTTCACAAATTTCTATATTTGAAATGGTTATGTGGATGCATTTATGTCTTCTTTTTTATCATGTCAGAAGAGACTTGAGAACATACTGCAAGTTGCTTCTGGTGTGAGAGAATTGGCCATCCACAGAGACATTGCCCAGGGGACACCCGGATGTGTTACCATCCTCCTGGCAGGCTTCTCTCGTGTCCCCACAAGCTAGAGCTGACAGACAGGTACTCACCCCATCTTGCAGATTCAAACCGGCAACCTTCAGGTCAGCAACCCAATCCTCATGTCAGCGGACCAGCTGGCACAAGGGTTTAACCCATTGCACCACCGCAGAGCTTATGCTTTTATGTTATGCTGCTTTGTCAGGGGAGATAAAACAGGGTAGTAATAATAATAATAATAATAATAATTCGCCGATACATCACACAGTCCTAGACACTTGAGAAGCATCCGATGTGTGATCCAATACAACAGCCAGCCTAGTGATCTTGTTTGCTGTGTACTAATCTTGTTGTGTTTCAAATTATTATTATTATTATTATTATTGTCAGCTTCAGGTGGAAGTTACCTATAGAGTTGTGCTGGACAACATAGGTCCCTTTTACACTGCCATATAATCCAAATTATCAAAGCAAATAATCCCCATTATCTGTCTGAATTGGATTATCCGAAACTCAATTAAATCCAGATTATCTGCTTTGAACTGGATTATCTGGCAGTGCAGACTCCAATAATCCAGTTCAAAGCAGATATTGTAGATTATCTGCCTTGATATTCTGGATTATATGGTGTGACAACCCCTTGTTGACCGGCCTCAGACTGGACAATCTTTCTATATCCAAACTGCTGACCCTCAATGCAAGGGGACCTCGAAGTTACCTCAGCAACTTCCGTCTTATGGCAGGGTAGACTATCTCCCCCATTAACCATTGAACTGCAGAGATTTTAAATTTCTCAGTAACCACTTGACCACGCTGCCACCATTTATCGGTCTGACCACTGACCTTGAGGGCCACCACCAATAAAAGAATTAGGAGAGGTGTTTTTCTTTTAAGATGCAAATAATTTATTATGACACAAATGGGTACAAATCTTGGTTGGTTTTATACTTCCTCAGAGGCACAAACTTATTCTGTTACACAAAACACAATGGGGATATATTATAGGGTTTCCACTAAACCTCTATAAACCCCTGGACTCTTCCAACTTTAACTAGGGTCTCTACACCCATAAAACTGGACTGCTCTCTTGCAGACCTTAATACCAACTAAAGACTGAACTGTTCTCTTACAGTCCTTAGGACCAACTAACACAAAACAAAACTCCTCCCCCTCTCTTGTGGCAGTTGGCTTCCAACCGCTCTTTACCAACTGTAAAATTCAAACCTTGAACATTCTAAAAGCCTCTAGCCCTGGTTGCTATGGCGACAGCTCTTCAAAGCTTCTGCCAAGCCTCCCTTCTGTTTCACCCACAGCAACAATCCATAGAATATTCCCCCGAACTACACAAAACAACATACATTTAACATATGTCACACAACATTTACACACAAATAATCGACATCATTACATATGGCAGTGTAGAAGGGCCCTGAATCTACACTGCCATGTAATACAGTTCAAAGTAGATAATCTGGATTTAATACAACTGTTTAGAAGGGGCCCTAAATATCCCTAGACTAGTGGCTCTCAACCTGTGGGTCCCAAACGTTTTGGCCTTCAACTCCCAGAAATATCTAACTGCTAGTAAACTGGCTGGGATTTCAGGGAGTTGTAGGCCAAAACACTCATAGGTTGAGAACCATTGCCCTAGATCACCGATTCTCAAAGTGCGCGGTACCGCCCCCTGGTGGGCGGTGAGGCGATCCAAGGGGACGGTGGGAGGCTCAGGGGAATTTGGGGGGTGGTGAACAATTGGCCATTTAGGAGGGGTCGCACGACCCTCTTCTTTGGCCCCACCCCCTTTGCTTTGACCCTCACATGCAGTGCAGTGCAAAGGCCTCTGTGTCCTCCAGCAGAACCTCCCTGCCACCGCGGAAGAAAGCGTGGCCTTCCCCGGCAGAGGCAATTCATTCCAAACCCCTCCAGTATTTTCTGTTTGTTATGGGGGTTCTGTGTGCCAAGTTTGGTCCAGTTCTGTAATTTGTGGGGGTCTCAGTGGTCTGTGGAAGTCAGAGCTGAATCGGTCGAAGGCACTGCAAATCCCACCATCCGTTGTCCATACTCCCCCAAACATATTGTTTTTGTGATTAATCACTACGCTTTAATTATGTTCAATTTGTAACAATGAAAATACATCCTGCATATTAGATAGTTGCATTAGAATTCGTAGGAGTAGCAAAATTATTTATGAAGTAGCAACGAAAATATGGATGGGGGTCACCACAACATGAGGAACCAGGGGCGGTCCTACAGGTAGGCCAAGTAAGCGGCCACCTAGGGCGCCATCTGGGAAGGGGGCGCCATCCTGGCCGCATGGGGCGCCATCCTGGCCCTGCCGATGTTCCCCAGGCAGCGCCGCAGCTGCCTGCTTTTGGGCCCCGGCCTTGTGCGCTCCGACGCCGCTTTTGGGCATGCACGGAGGTTTTCACGCAGTTGCTCCGGAGCTGAAGTTGAGCGCAGGAGCAACTGCACATGCACGAAAACCTCCATGCATGCCCAGTAGCTCCCTTGCGCAGAAGCCTGTAAGCAAAGCGCTCCCTATCGGGCAGGCAGGGAGTATTTCCCCTCTCCCTTTGTCTCCGCCGCGCGCGCATTTGCGGGGAAGGAGAAAAGAATTAAAGGGGAAATTGATGCTTTAACAGAAGTAATGTCAGGAGAAAGTGCTGCTCAGCAAAGGCTTAGAGTAGTGGGGTAGCTTGCCAGCAACAATGACGAGAATAATCTACTCTGATTGGTACACAAGCACAGGCTGTGATTAGTCAGGGAACATCATGTGCTCTTGGATAGATAAGCAGCCGTGATTGGCTTAGCACATACCATGCGGGCTTGTTTACAAAGTTTCAATTGGGCTAGGAACTGCGCATGGCAAATGAGGCTTCTCTCTTGGCAGGCACTGGAGAGAAGAATGTCAGAGAATGTAACAATTCAGGTACATTCTGCACTTAGAGCAGATAACATAGAAAGGAGATGGGAATTAACACTGCGCAACGTCTTTTTAGCAAATAGGAGTGTGATGCTACAGAATGCTTTGTTTAATTGGGTAGTGTAATGTGGTTTCATGAATGCCAGCCAATGCCAAGGCATGAAGAAGGGTGGGACTGGAAATTGCCACCATTGCTTGTATAAAACCTGTGTGCTGGAAATGATCAGGGTTCTGTCTCCCAGCGGCGTCGTTCTGCATGGAGCCAGACCCATCAGCTGATGTGATGCAAATAAAGCTGGTTTCATTGTACCGCAGTAATAATTGTCGCGTCATCTTGTCCTTTCGCTCGCTAGAAACAAGCAGCCAGGCAAAAGGTATTGCCTTGGGAGTTTTGGGACTCCTAATCCTGCTTCAGAATCAGTGAAGGAAGTGTAAGTGAAGGAATGAATGAAGGGCTTTCCTCCTCCTCCTCCTCTGTGACCTATTCTCTCCCTCCTTCCTTTCTTCAGCTCTATTTCTGTCTAGACCTGAGGGGCCTGAGGCTATGAGGAGTTGTGGGAGTTGGAGTCCAAAACACCTAGAGGGAGGGAGGCCCCAAGTTTGCCCAGGCCACGCTGCCTGTATTCGATCTCATTTGAACATTTTGGCTGTTTTTCTATTTACATTTACATTGGGATCCTAATTTTGGACTTATGGGAGACTCCTATGAATTATGAGACGGGTGATAGGTAATATATTCTGATTTTGATGCATTTGCATTGCATTTCTTGTTGATTATTATACAGTTCTGCTTAATATTGTCATACAATATAATAAAAATACAATATAACAATAGAATAATGATATATTTTATATTACATGTAATATTACAAACAATATTGCAGTATAGTGGTATTGTACAAAATAGTAATATATAATATTTTATTTTACTTTAGTTTGGGTTATTTGAGTTTTATAGGAGTAATGAAAATATTTAGTAGAGGATAATTTTATTTAAACAAATAATTTTATTTATTATTTTATAATAATAATAATATAATAGAATGTTATATTATATTATAATGTCAATATATTATAATATAATTATATTGTAATGTAGTATAATATAATTATGATATAATGTAGTATGAGTATGGTATAATATATTGTATATACATTGATACAATATAATACTACTAATGGTATTGTGATATTATAATTGTATATTTGTTTTACATGGGGGAAATAATGTTTTTTTTGGGGGGGCAAAATAATGTTCGCTACCATTTAAAATTACCTTAGACCGTCCCTGTGAGGAACCTTATTTAGGGCTCACGGCATTAGAAAGGTTGAGAACCACTGCATTAACACATATATCTTTCTGTTTAATTGCTATTAAATTTTTTTTAAAAAAATTAATTTCGTGGGGGGCGGTGAGTAAAAAAAATTCTGAAAAGGGGGCGGTAGGCGAGGCCCCCTGGGAAAGATCATAAATAGCTCCCTTGAGCAAGGAGTCTTCCCGGGGGGATTGAAAGAGGCTATGGTAAGACCGCTGCTGAAGAAGCCGAAGTTAGATCATTCGGCTCCCTCCAATTACAGGCCTGTTTCCAATTTGCCTTTCCTAGGCAAAGTAATTGAGAGGGCAGCAGCGGATCAGCTGCAGCGGTTCTTAGAAGACACAGCTGGACTCGATCCTTTCCAGTCCGGCTTCCGTATTGGGCATGGGACGGAGACCGTGCTTGTCGCCATTACAGACCAACTTCGCCGCCAGCTGGACCAGGGTGGGTCAGCCCTGCTTGTTTTGTTAGATCTAACAGCAGCGTTTGATACCGTAGACCATGCATTGTTGGCCCACCGTTTAGCCGTGACTGGGGTGAGGGGGATTGCCCTTAAATGGTGACCTCCTTCCTCCAGGATCGGGGACAACGTGTGGAGAGGGGGGAGGAGGTCTCCGGGAGGCTCCCATTAAGTTGCGGGGTCCCCCAGGGGGCCATCCTCTCACCCTTACTATTTAACATTTACATGGGCCCCTGGCCCAGCTGGTTCGCGACTTTGGTCTGGAGTGTTATCAGTATGCAGATGACACCCAGCTCCTGCTGAGAATGGACGGCAGGCAGGACACCGTACCCGATTGTTTCCAGCTATGCCTTGAAGCTGTGACTGGTTGGCTGCGTGCCAGCCGGCTGAAGGTGAATCCGTCAAAGACGGAGATCTCTTTTTTTAAAATATAATTCTTTTATTAGTTTTTTAAACATATAAAATGAAACAACCATACAACGAACATAACAAAACAAAGACGGAGATCTTGTGGCCTGGCCGCCCTGGGCTGGATGAGTGCCGGTTGCCTACCCTGGATGGCGAGCAGCTCAGCCCGTCATCCCTCGTAAAGAGCTTAGGTGTCCAATTGGACCCTTTGCTGACCATGGAGACTCAGGTCTCCACGGTCAGCAAACGGCGTTTACCATCTCCGCCAGGCTAGGCGACTGGCACCCTACCTGTCCAGGGATGATCTGGCCACGGTGATCCAGGCGACGGTCATCTCGAGGCTGGACTACTGTAACGCCCTCTACGTGGGCCTTCCCTTGTCGACAGTCCGGAAACTCAAGCTGGTGCAGAATGCTGCTGCTCGCTTGCTGGTGGGAGCACCAGTGAGAGAGCATATTACGCCCATCCTTCGGCAACTGCACTGGCTGCCTATTGAGTACCGGATTGCCTTCAAGGTGTTGGTGTTAACCTTTAAGGCCTTGCACGGTCTAGGGCCTGAGTACCTAAGGGACTGCCTTACCCCGTATATTCCCCCGAGATCACTGCGCTCGGAAGAGCAGAACCTGTTGGTCATTCCATCACCCCGCTCCTGCCACCTGTCCTGTACAAGACAGCGAGCCTTCTCAGCTGTGGCTCCTATGACTTGGAACTCGCTGCCTAGTCACGCTCGGGCGATTCACAAACTCGGCCCTTTTCGAAGGGCCTGCAAGACCGCCCTTTTCAGGCTAGCGTTTGGCTAGCTTGAATATAGATGCATATCAGCGTCCGAATTAAGATCTAAGACCTGTGATCTGCAGGCTACTGGCTATGTATTGCGTGTTTTATCAAATTTTACTGTATGTTTTATTGTTGTGTTTTTATTGCTACTGTGATCCGCCCCGAGCCTGCAGGGAGGAGTGGAATATAAAA
Organism: Anolis apletophallus; assembly: GCA_030556195.1. Taxonomy (NCBI): domain Eukaryota; kingdom Metazoa; phylum Chordata; class Lepidosauria; order Squamata; family Anolidae; genus Anolis; species Anolis apletophallus. The sequence goes on from JARBWK010000691.1 coordinate 13,631, forward strand.
CCGAATAATAAATAAATAAATAAATAAATAATAGGCCAAAAACATTTGGGAACCACTGCCCTAGATTTTCATTTGAGATTTAAAAAATAGTTTTTCTTTGTTTTCTTCACTTTAACAAGGGTCCTGCACCCTATCCCAGCAAATGTGGAGGGCACGCAGTTATCCCACGTTTGCAGATAAAATCTCACTGTGATTCCAGCTTCAACCAGGCATTGGAGCTTTCCGTAATTCTGGTTTCCCTACATTTTTGTAACAGTTTAACTCTTGTTGTTTCGGATTTGTTGTAGGTATACATAAAAAACAAGGTGAGAAGCAAGTACTAAAGAGCCAATCAAAGGAATCACTGTGTGTTTTATCTGCTCTGGTTCTCTTTACAATCTTCTTTATAAGCAAAATAAAAGGTAGACGGTATTAAGGAAGCCCCAGAGCACTAGCAAATGGGAATTTTGAAACAGCTTTAAGAGCATTTAAGCAGCCAGTTTATAGTACCCTCTGTCTAGCCATGTGAGAACATCTTGTATCTGAAGATCTGCCAGAGGGAAGACAGCCCTTCACAGTGTTCACAGATCTGCACAAACTGAGTTCCTATTGTTAAGTGCCATCAGGTTGACTCCAACATATGGAAACCCTATAGATGAGAGACTTCCAAGTCATCCTGTTTTCAATCGCCCTGCTAAGGTTTTGCACTGAATCAAACCACCTGCCATGTGACGTCGCAGCAAGCGCCACTTGTATATAAAACTTTAAGTTGCAAAGGTTTGCACTGTTGTATTGTGTTTCTGCAAACCTGTTCAGTTTTGCAAAGGTTGGGTTGCATTGATTGGTTCTTTACACCTGTCAATCATTGTTAACAGAGCCCAATTAAGTTTGTTCCGCCCCTTTTCCAGGGACTTGGAAATCTAGCCATTTCTTTACAGAGCTTTCCTGGATCTCTCCAGAAGAGTCAAAACACACCAGGGACTTGTCCCACAGTAACAACAACACTATGTGCTGACAAATTCAATGAACACATGTAGAGTATACGAGGTCTGCACTATGTATGTAAATGGGGGGCAAGGGCTATCTCCCGTGGGGCCGGGAAAAAGACCTTGGTGGGGAGCGGGAAGGGCAGAACCCTCACCTCCCACCCGGGAAAACCCAGGTAGGCCCAGCCACCCGGGGTGGAAACCAAGCCCCCCTGGGTCCCAAACGATGCAAAAAAGAAATGAGCACAGGCAAACAACCAAGGAGGAAAGGACGATGCGGATGGGGAATCCCAATGGCCTCCTGTGGCAAGGCTAGACTAGGCAGGAGCCCAGCCCCGGTCTGCCGCAGGGGAGACAGACATACGTGTCCCAGCAGACGCGTGGAGAAGCCGGAAGATAGTCTCTCGGGGAGAGGCCCATACGTCATCGCTGCATACGTCATCCACACTCCACTCCCTGGATTGATCTTCTCGGCGTTCCGGGACGCCGGCCTCCGGTGGACTGCATCTGGCACAGGCGCCGGGAAGTTGCTGGGCTCATTACATCATCACCGGGGCCTCTCCCCGAGAGACTATCTTCCAGCTTCTCCACACGTCTGCTGGGACACGTATGTCTGTCTCCCCTGCGGCAGACCGGGGCTGGGCTCCTGCCTAGTCTAGCCTTGCCACAGGAGGCCATTGGGATTCCCCATCCGCATCGTCCTTTCCTCCTTGGTTGTTTGCCTGTGCTCATTTCTTTTTTGCATCGTTTTTCTATTTCTTCTCTAATCATCCCCCAGTATGCCTTAGCTCTTGGGCAGAGCCACCAAAGGTGGAAGAACGTGCCGTGTTTTCCTTTACAACTCCAACAATTCGGTTTTGTTTTTATAAATCTTTGCCAATTTGGCGGTGTCAGGTACCAGCGATATAATAACTTTAGCCAGTTTTCCCTGTACTTATAACAGTATGACACATTTATATTATGTTTCCATATATTTTTCCAGGTTTCTGGTTTTATTCTAAAACCTACAGTTCTAGACCATTCCTTCATGAGATGTTTCGTTTCGTAATGTTCATTTTCCGCATTTAATAATAGCTTGTAGATTTTTTGTTATCATTTTTCATTCTTTCCCATAAGAACCTGTTCTATTTCTCCCATTTGTGGTTCAAAACCTATTTTCTCATCTAGTTTAAATTTTCTCTTATTTGAAAATATGCGAACCATCCAAGTTCTTTTACCTTCCTCTATCAACTGCTGCCTGGATTTTAATACATATCTAGTGCCAGTTCTGGTTAGCAATTCTTTGTATCTGAGCCATTTATTTTCTCCTAATTGTCGAATTTGAAAGGCCTCATTTGGGGATATCCACATGGGCGTTTTTTTTGGGTTTTATTTCTATATTTGTTCCAGACTTTTAGTAATGGTTTCCTTATAGAATGGTCATTGAAATTTCTATCTACTTTAGCCTTATCGTATCCAATGTACCCGTGCAGGCCGAATTTTAAATCATACCCTTCCAAATTTGTAATTTTTTCATTGTCCAGTCTGCCCCATTCTTTGAGCCAAACAAAGCAATTTGCCTCGTAGTATAATTTAAAATTGGGAAGATTTATTCCTCCTTTCTCTTTAGGTTCCTGGAGTATTTTCATTTTCACCCTTGGTTTTCTTCCATTCCATAAAAATTTGGAGATATCTCTATTCCACATATCGAAGATGGAGGCATTATGTATTATCGGAAGTGTTGAAAATAAAAAGTTTAATTTGGGTAAAACGTTCATTTTTATTGTGGCTGATCTGCCCAGAAATGATAGATTTAATTTCGACCATCTGTCTAAATCTTTTTTTATTTCTTTCCATTTTATTTGGTAATTGTTTTTAAACAATTGTGAATTCCTTGTTGTTAATGATACCCCCAGATATTTAATCCTATCCACTATCTTCACTCCTGTCTTATTTTGTAAGTCCAGTTTGTCATTTTCCCTAATATTTTTAGTCATCATTTTGGGTTTTTCTCTTTATTAATTTTAAATCCGGCCACTTCTCCGAAGTTTTCGATTTTTTTAATCCACTCTATCAAGGTGTCCTTTGGATCTTCCACCACTAGGGCTAAATCATCTGCATATGCTAACACTTTAATATTTTCGTTTTTTATGTTTAAGCCTTTTAGCTTTTTGTCTTCCCTGATATCTTCTAATAATACTTCTAAAATAAAAATAAATAATAATGGGGAGCGGGCACCCTTGGCGTACCCCTTTTTGGATTCTTATACTTTCTGTTTTCTTTTGATTTATAATAACTTTTTCGCCTGTTGTTCTTTGTATATGGCCTTAATCGCGTTAATTATTTGATATCCGGCATCCACTTCTCTAAGTAAGGCATCCAAAAGTCCCAATTGGTCTTGTCGAATGCCTTCTCAGCGTCTATAAATACCCAGGCTATCTCCTTATCTATATTCTTATTATAAAACTCAATGGAGTCTATTATCAATCTTATATTAGTTTTTAAATATCGATTTGGCAAAAAGCCATTTTGATCTTCTTTAACCCAATTGCCCAGAAACCTTTTAAACCTATCTGCAAAAATGCTTGAGAAGATTTTGTAATCACTATTTAATAGTGATATAGGTCTATAATTGGCAGGGTTACTAGGTCTTTACCTGGCTTGCCTATCACCGTACCCCATTTAATATTTCTCTTTCTTTTTCACTTATCTTTCTCAGTTTCCTATCTCCAATGAATTTCTGGATATCTGAGATTTTTATATCATCTTTTTTATATAGTTCTGAATAGAACCTCTCGAAAGCTTTCCTTATCTCCACCTCTGAGGTGTATTCTTTTTGTTCAATTATTAATTTGGAAACTATATTCCTTTTCCTCCTTTCTTTTAGTTGCCAGGCTAGAAGTCTCCCTGGCCTATTAGCTGTTTCAAAATATTTTTGGTTAAGATATTTTAGATTTTTTTTCTATTTTTTCCAATTCTAATATCTCTAATTGTTTATGGAGGAGATCTAATTTATTTTCTATTTCTTTATTTTTGGGTTTTTCTTAAGTTCCTTTTCTTGATCTTCAATTTTTCTATATATATCCTCTACTGACTTTTGGGATTTTCTTTTCCATATCGATTGTTGTTTTAAAAAGAACCCTCTCATATATGCCTTCCCAGCATCCCAGATAACTTCTATTTTATCGTTGTTTTACAATTGATCTGAAAGTATTCTTTTAATAAATTCTTGCTTTCCTCTATTAGTTTTGGATCTCTTAGGATTTTAATTGGGAATTCCAGTGGAATTCTGCTACTGTTTTCTTAAATTGTATACAATCGGGCAGTGGTCGGATATCGTTCTTGGTAGTATTTTGTTTTCTTCTATCAAGTGAGTCATCTGGCTAGATAGTAGGATATAGTCTATTCTCGACCATGATCTATGCCTACTCGAAAAATATGTATAATAATTTTTTTCCCTCGGATGGGTCTCTCTCCAACTATCTCTTAAGTCAAACATATCTTTCAAATCAAAGAAGGATTTGGGTAGTTTCCCGTTCCATTTACTCCCCTTCTTATCCATTGAGGATCTATCCATTCCCGGGTTTATGACTCCATTTAGATCCCCCAAAATTATTATGCTATCAAATTCATCCTGATGTTCTGAAATCTTCTTTTCTAATTCTTTGAAAAAATTAATTTTAGTATCATTCGGAGCGTATACATTACAAACTAAAGTTCTCTCTTGACCATTTTGTACAGTTATACCAACGTATCTACCCTCCTTATCTTTAAATATCAACTTAGGCTTCAAAAAGCTCTCAACATAAATTGCAACTCCCTTTTGTTTTTCTCCGCCCGATGCTATGTATACCTCCCTAGATCGTCTCTTTTTAGTAGCCGTTCATCAGCTTGCTTTATATGCGTTTCCTGCAGCGCTATAATATTTGCCTTTTTCCTTTTTAATCTATTGAATACTCTTTTTCTTTTATTCCCACTGTTAAGCCCGTTTACGTTCCAAGTAATGCACCTCCACATCTTTAAGAGTCCTCTTCCTCGTTCTCTTGTTCGTCTTCTTCCTCTTCGTCTTCCTCTTCCCTTTCCTTATCGCTTGATTGGTCTTCTATTTGTTCCTCTGCCGTTAGGTCTGGTGTAACAGGTGTTTTTGTCTGAGGTGATCGTTGTTTTGTCCTTCCCTCCTCTTCTGATCTTCCTTCTCTTCTTTCCTCCCTCTTTAAGTTGTCTCCGTATCTTTTTAGGAACTCTTTAGCCTTATCTATAGAAGTGAGCCAGTGTTGCCTCCCTTTAAATGTAGTCATCAGACCATCTGTCCTTTGCCACCTAAACCTAATATCGTGCTTCTTTAAAATGTCCGTCAGGAAGAAATATTTTTTGCGATTTTCTAAAACTTCGCTAGGGGTTTCCTTCAGGATTAGTACTTTCTTGCCTTTGTAGGTACCTTGTCTGTTTGGTTGTTTTCCTAGTACTTCATCACGGATACATTTTTTAGTATACTGCACAATGATATCCCTGGGAGCTTTATTTCTTCTTGCGTATTCGAGTTAACCCTATATGCCCTGTCAATTTTGTCTAGAATATAGACTTCTGGCATATTGAGGATTTTAGATGTAATGGCAGCTATTAGTTCCTTCGGGTTCTGTTGGTCTTCCTCTTCTATCCCGCGGAATCTTAGCCAATGTTCTTTTTGAGCGTATTCCATCTTCAATTGTTTATCTTCCAAGATTGTATTTTGATATTCTAGGTCTTTTATCCTTTCTAGATTTCTTTTCTGTAGCTCCTTTAGCTCACTATTCTCCTTCCGCAATTCCATTAGTTCTCCCTTCATGTCTGACATGTTTATGTTGAGCCTTTGCATTTCTTTCTTCATTTCCTTTGTATCACCTTTCAGGTCTTTTATGTCCCCTTTCAGGCTATCATTCATCTTTTTTCTTTCTTCATCTCCTCCTTTAATCATTCTTCGTATCTCTTGCATCTCTAGGAAAACGTCCTTAAGGCTTATTTCTCCTGCTCCCGACCCTCTTCTCATCTGCTCCCTTTCTTATCTGTCTTCCCCCTTGTAGCCATTACAATCATCTGCTTTTTAATTCCGGGGTCTGGGTTGTCTCCGTGGTTTGGTGGTAAGGGTTTGTTGGTAAGGGTTTCCTTTCGTCCTTTCCCCCCGTCAGGTCTCCGTATCTTTCTTTGGTATCTTTCTTTCTCTTCCTGGTTCTTTAACTTTACTGGCTCTATAAACCGGGTGTTCTTTATTCCCTTCTTGTCTCTTCCTGGTTCTTGTCTTTGCTAGCTCTATAGCACACCACGATGCAATGGGTTGTGGGGGAGTTCCCTCGTCACTTCCCTCCTCTCGTAGCGCTCTGCTTTCCTATAGTTGCCAGGCAACAGTGATTTGTTTATGCTCTACTGCCCTTCCGCGTTGCTGTGTCTTCGGCCGCCATTATTGTCCGCTGTTGCCCGCTATTGTCTGCTGTTGTCTCTGCATTTCAAAGCCTGTTTCCTTTTTTTTTTTTTGGAGCACAGCACAGCTGTCTTCCCTCCCCGCCTGCTGGTCCCAGCTAGGCTTCCGTTCTTTTTCCGCTCGAGCCCCTCCAGGCGCTTTGCAAAGCGGCTTATCTCCCAGGTATTTTTTTTTCCAATGCTTACTATCGGGAAGGGTTCAATAGCCTTGAATTCCCCCTCTCCTCCTTTCCCCACTCACTGTTCTTTCTTTCTTGTCTCTCCTCCCAGTGCGGTAGAGTGGTTCGTGCTGGCAGAGGGTTATGGCCGGGTGAGACCGGTCTCGCGTGTGGGCTACTCCTCCAGGCTCGTCCTCCTCCCCCCCCCCCCCCGCTGTCGTCCGTCACCTTGAGGGTTCAGACTTGGGCGGTTGGGGTGCTTCTTGAGCCCTTGGTCAGTCGTCCTCTTTCTTCTTGAGGGCTTTGAGGGGTTCTTTCGACCCCAGTAACCCCTTTTTTCGCTTCGTTTAGAGAGCGGCCTCTAAACGCGTCCCCTCTGCTTTCTTTCCTCTTTTCTGCTGCATGTCTTACCAAGCATGATGGTGTTTTCTAGTGAATTATGTCTTCTTGTGATGTGTCCAGAGTATAACAGTCTCAGGACTTCATCCCACACAGTCTTCTCTCCATCTTTTCTTTACTTCTCTGCACTGCCACAAAAGAGTCCCACAGTGGCCATCTGAGAAATTGGACAATCCTAATTTTGGCATTCAATAATATACAGCATCGTTACATTTGAGAATCTTGTCTAGTTGGTGCAATGTTCAAAATGTTTTATGATGTTGTTTACATGTATAATGTTTTAATGGTTTTAATTTGTATTTATATGTCCATTGATTTTTAGTTAATTATGTTAGGTAAAGGTTTTCCCCTGACGTTAAGTCAAGTCGTGTCCGACTCTGGGGGCTGGTGCTCATCTCCATTTCTAAGACGAAGAGGTGGCATTGTCTGTAGACACCTCCAAGGTCATGTGGCCGGCATGATTGCGTGGAGCGCTGTTACCTTCCTACCTATTGATCTACTCATATTTTCATGTTTTCGAACTTCTAGGTTGGCAGAAGCTGGGGCTGACATTGGATGCTCATGTGTCGGCGGTAGCCGGGAGAGCCTTCACACAGTCCAAACTTGTGCACCAACTGCGACCATACCTCGTGAAGTCTGACTTGACCATGGTGGTCCATGCCTTGGTTACCTCTAGACTGGATTACTGCAATGCACTCTACGTGGGGCTACCCTTGAAGACAGCCTCAAAACTTCAATTTGTCCAGCGATCAGCAGCCAGATTAATAACTGGGGTAAGTTACAGGGAGCGGTCAACCGCCCTGTTTAAAGAACTGCACTGGCTGCCTTTTATTTTCTGGTCCCAATTCAAGGTACAGATGATCTATATATATAAAGGAGGTCCCGTCGTCGAACGACTGCCATAGACAGAGAAACCATCCAAGGCAGAGACACCAAACTTGACACCAAAAATAGGCCTCCGGCAAGGATGGTTTTTAGCAAAGAAACTTTCCCCCAAAAAACCTAGAAGGCCCCCAAAACAACGATAGAAAAAAACCTACATTTCCCAGCGTCCTCCGCGGCCGCCAGCGAATCCCATTAGCCGACATCGGCCCACACAAAATGCTGGCGCCGCTTCCCAGCGCAGGCCATGCCCCCTGCCATCCCCACAAACAATCCACCCCCTTCCCCCGGCCTGGCCCTCTCCACCCCCCTCCCACTCCACCCCCCTCCCTCCAACCGCCGCCTCACGCGCACGGGGGACGAAGCCAGGGAAGGGCACGGAGATGGCAGCGAGTCACCCTCGAAGTCCTCCAACTCGCTCCGGTGCCAGACCGTTGCCCAACGCAGCAGAGGCTTCTGGGAGTTGGAGTCCGGAAGGCGAGGCCTACAGGCACGCCAAAGCTTCGGCCTACAGGCACGCCAAAGCCTCGGGCTCACCCTCTTCCTTTCCCCGAGGGCCTTCAGGCTCCGTTGCTTCTACCTCCTCGCTTCTCTTCCTTGGCCTGAATTAAGGGAAGGGTCCTCCTTGCTCTCCTTCATCCAGAGGCGCCAAGGGCCGGCCAAAGCCAGGGTCAACGGAGGCAGCGTGCCCGCCTCGCCCTCCTACTCGCCGCTTTCTCCATCGGAGTGGGAGGGGAAGGGTGCGCGGAAGGACCCTTCCCTTCATTCAGGCCGAGGAAAGGAAAGGATAGAAGGATGGAGTGAAGGAAGGAAGGAAGGAAGGAAAGAGGGGAGAAGAAAGCAAGGAAAAAGGAAGGATAGCAGGAAGGAGGGGAGGGGAAAGGAAAGAAAGGATAGACGGATGGAGTGAAGGAAGGAAGGAAAGAAGGGAGAAGAAAGGAACACAGAAACACATGCACACACACATATATACATGCACAGAAATATACAAATATACACATACACACATACATAAACACACCTGTACTCACACACATCAACACATATACACGCACATACATATACAAACACACATATACATAAGTACACACATATACAGGCATACACATATACACATATACATAACTACACACACAATCCCCAAGTTTAAAAAATCCCACAGCAACGCGTGGCCGGGTCAGCTAGTAAATCATAAAGATCCCAACACAGTATTTCTCCTCTTTTAATATACTGTATAATGTTACTTAATTTGTCGGAATTTTCTGTATAGGCAGTTAATTTCACTATGGTTTCAGCAATTTTAGATGCAAGACATCAAAACATGCCTTCATGCCACTCTATTTCTAGAGAGCAGACAGTAGGAGGCATTTCCCAGTCTATGCTTTTGTATAATGTATTGTATAATCTCTAAGAATGCTAAAAAAAACAACACAACAACATGGTTTTAAACAGTGGTTATTAAAAGACTGAAAAACAATTCCTCTTGACAAGTAAAAAATGAGGCAATAACAGTAACTGTTTAAACTCTGACAGCTATAAAGTAAAAACAAAATTATTCTGAATCACACCTGGGTGGAAAAGTACTCCAGATTCAGATGTAGTTTCTCTTTCATTGACATTAAGGGCACATTTACACTGACAACTTAAATCAGTTTAAAACTGGTATTAAAGAATGAGGTTTTGCTGTGCAAATGATTAGAACTGGAACTAGTTTGAGGCCTGGATGGTGATTGCACACATGCAGAGGCTGACCTCGAACTCGTTCCAGGATTTCCATATCAGTGGCTTGACAACCACAGGGAATGCAGCTTTTTTTATAACTCCTTCTTCCAAAATAGCATTGTTTACATCGTTGGAACACTTAAGAGATCCACATCGCAATTTGCATTCTGTGGAGTCAGTTTCACTATGCAATATTATTTTTACTGCAGTGCGCTGATGCGCATGAAGGACTTCATTGGGACTTTCCTCTGATGTTTCTTGTATTGGATTACTAGCCTTAAAGCATGATTCATCATGCTTTCATGACATACATAGTGTAACCACAATGTTTTGGATATAGCTTAAATCCTCATTAAATGGTCAGTGTAGATGGGACCTAAGAGGGTTTTAATATCCTATCTGATTACTCTTTGGTAGGCCTGGACAATCTAAATCGGGGGGGGGGGCTTTTTTTCCCCCAAGGGGCCGCATGAGAGCCAAAAAATATTATGGAGGGCCGCACCTATTTATTTACTATATTCACTATATATTATACATCATTAATATTAACATATTACTATATCAAGAAATATTCATATATTATTAGTATTAATATCATAATTATTATATTATAGTGTGTGTATATATAGACATAATATATTGAAATTATAATATAATATAACATTATTATATTATATTATTTATTATATTATTAAAATAACATTATTATAAAATAATAATAAAAACCACTAAAATAAAATAAAATAAAATTCAAGAAGACAAGGTGAGAACCAAGATGAAGGCTGACATCCTGCAGAGAGGAAGGATCCCAAGATGGAATGGCCCAATGACCCCAGCCCAGAGGATGTTAAAGCGGACCCAGCGTGTGTGTGGCCTGCCTCAGAGAGACTGCTGCCTGCCTGCCTTCTTTGCTCGCCCTCTCTGCTTGCCTGCTACTCACCCACCGGTGGAGCTCCGAAGGGAGCTCGGAGGAAGGCGGGGACTCCTTTAACATGGAGGTCAACGGCCCCTCGGGAGCTCGGTCGCCCGAGGCCTCCATGACCTGGTCGGGGTGGGAGGCAGGTCTTCCTGGCCGCCTCCCTCCTTCCGTCCTTCCTCTCTCCGCCCTCCTCCCCTTCTGCCCTCTCTCTGCCTCCGCCGTGCAGGGACGAAGCACAGCATTAGGACAAGAACAAAAAGAGGAGACCGGAGCAGCAGGCGATCGGAGGCTGCAGGCCTCCACCCGCTCTCACCCCCAGCTGATCGCCCTGCTATGGAGTGCCTGCCATCCCTGGAGGCTATCCGGACCTGCAGGGGGAGCAGTCGCGATCTGAGGCGGCTGTTCGCCCTCGCGACCGGAAGACGATCAAGTCTTCCGGATCGCCATGGCGATCATCCCCCGTAGGTCGGCGTGTGCTCCTGCTGCAGGCCCGGATCACCTCCAGGGATGGCAGGCACTCCGAAGCCGCCGCTCCTCCAGCCTGTCTGCTGGAGACAGACTCTGCCCCATAGACCCCACGATGGCATGGCGGCAGCGGCACCCCTTCCTCTTGGCCCCGCCCCCGACGCCCTCTCCCCGGGCTGGATAGAAGCTGCTGTTGGGCCGGGTCCGGCCCGGGGGCTGTAGGTTGCCCACCCCTGACCTAAATGGATCTAAAGTACTTACAAAACTAAAGTTCTGGTGGTGTAAACTAGGTGGCGCTGGTGCTTTGCTTCTACAGTATTGCTAAAGTTCTGGTGGTGAACATTTCAGAACTCTAACAAAACTTTCAAAATTTCATTACTATTTCATTATTGGTGATTTTTAACACAGAACCAATTAGGAACTGTCATTTATAATGAAATTTTGAAAGTTTTGCCTTTTGTTGGCAAGAGGGGATATCCTCTTGCCAACAGTTGATTGCTCAATCTTGATGATTCCTGGATGTAGTGCTCCGTTCATGTGGAGTTCCTTTTTAGGCGGATGAACTGGGAGTATGGCAGGCTATTCCTCAAGGGCAGGGAGTGATGACTCGAGTAATGTAGAATCGAGTTCTTATCCGTTTGTTTTCTAAAATTACGTACTCCCAACCTGTGAGGACACTCCAATACTCCGTAAGGATCACACGCAGGCGGTTCACGATCCAACAAGATTTATTGCAGGTACAACACCCATAAAGTCAAAGCAGTGAACCGTCACCCAAACACACCTTATATACCCCAACCCCCTCCCTCCTTTCCCTTGCAATGTCCAGGAAAGGTTGCATCATGTCCTGCTGACTCAGCGACCCCACAGTCTGGAGGATATTACGTCATATCCTGACTGAGTCAGCATATCCACCATCAGTGTCCAATGTCCGGTAGGGGTTGCGTCACGTCCGACCTGACTCAGCACCGCTCTCAAAGGATTACCTCACCCCAGGAATTTAAAGGTCAGCGTCAAAGCAGGTCAAGGCAGACTGGGAGTCTGAGCCTCAAGGCTAAGATCTCCCAGCTCTGACAGAAAAGCTTCCTCCACCTCCTCCTCCTCCCCTGCAGGAAGAAGAGATGGTTCAATCCTTCGGCGGAAGGGGACTCACATAACGCTTTAACAAACTACAATGGAATATAGGGTGAATTTTATTCATCCCTTTTGGTAGAACTAATCTATCAGAGACCTTATTCACCACCTGGGCTATCCTAAAAGGACCAATATACCTTGGACTTAATTTCCGGGAAGGCAACCCCAATTTAATATTTTGAGTGGATAACCAGACTAAGTTTCCTTCCTGGTACTCCTCTCCTTCCTGCCTCCGCCGGTCCCCAAACCTCTTATAGGAACTCTGCGCCATCCTTAGCGCCTCGATCACCTCCTTCCACTCCTCTTGGGCTCGCACTCTCCACTCCTTTCCCTCTTCCTCCGGAGGGAAAAATGGTTGAGGCAAAGGTACTACGTCCTGCCCATAGACCACAGAAA
>JARBWK010000692.1:0-26096 GCA_030556195.1 Anolis apletophallus
GAGAGAAGCCTACCATAAGGATGGTAAAAACATCAATCATCCTGGCATTCCCTAGGCCAGTGATTTTCAACCAGTGTGCCGTGGAACACTAGTGTGCCAATGAGAGATCATCAGGTGTGCCGTGGGAAATTATTTCAACTTCAACTATAGGTGCATCTGTCCCTTTCAGAAATGGAACATAGCACTCTCGTCACCTGTGACGAGAGTGCCATGGTCACGCCATCTTGGATTCGCTAAGTAAACAAAGTTGCAGTTGCACGTCAAGTGACAGTGGCAATTTGGGATCACAGCAAGACAAATGAGTGACAGTGATGGAGAAGTTTTTGATAAGGGAAAATGCAAATGCCGAACAGGGCCCTGGACAAAATTACGACACAGATGAAGGCCCTAATATGAGTGATGGACAAAAGAAAAAAGAAAAGACAGTGAGCTCGAGAGGCAATACAGCGAAAGCTATCTTTCATTTGATTCACCATTTCTACCATTCCTGCCAGGATATCTATTTTCTGTTCATTGAAACAGGCCCAGGTTTCACACTAAGTGAGTGTATAAATACATTTAAAAACATATTAACTATATGTATTACTGTGTTAGAGTGTCATTTTGTGTCATTTTGGTTGGTGGTGTGCCCCCAGGATTTTGTAAATGTAAAAATGCTGCAGCTCAAAAGGTTAAAAATCACTGCCTAGGCAATGTCTTTGCAGACGGCCAATCCTCTCACACCAGAAGTGTCTTCCAGTTTCTCAAGTTGCTCCTGGCCCAAAAAAAATATTATGGTACGCCATTTAGGTAAACTGAACAAATAACTGCACACACTGGGAAAACTGTTCAAACCACAAGAAGAAGAAAGCTGCATACCATGATATGAAACAATAATGGGAAGAATATTGAGATGGGACTTGGAGAAACTCAATGGAATGAAGACTTGAGAGATTCCCACATCTTTGAACTCAACCGAACATTGCAACATTGATGAGAACTTTGAGTGCTGTCCAATATTTATGAACAAAGTCTACTTTTCTCGTTCAGAGAGCTGAATTCACAAAGGTACAAAGTTGGGCACTTGCCAGAATATCAAGACTGGCACATGTTCCCTTTCTTCTTCCTTTCCATCTTTCTCATTTGCCTTTCTTCCCCTTCCCACCTCTTGTCATTTACCTATTTTCCATCTGAATTTGAATGTGTTGGTTGGTCTCTCTCAGGTGCACATCCTAAAAGTAATACTGTCAAGGAAGATTAGACTCTATCAACTAGATTACGATGTATTCATCCTCTTCAGACAGTAACAGCCATATCAGCAGAAGAGGACTAATAGTTCCTGTAATGAACGCTGGGAACGTTCCTGCAAAGACGACAGCACACGGCGACTCGGTCCTATCAGGTTTATTTCCAGGTATCAAAACCTGTGAAGCCAGATCTGCCTTTCCCAGAACCCAACACAGTTTATATATAGTCCCCGCCTCCAACATCTGTCCATCATCCCAAAGACCCAACCCCCCTAGCATGCAATGCTTACCAGAGGTTGCATCAGATCCAAATGATTCAGCAATCCCAGTAGTCCATTGGGGCATGACCCCAGGGTCACAGAGTTCGTGTCGTGAGTCCACTTGTCCAATGGATATTCAGTCATATCCTCCTGAGTCAGCATATTACAAGGCAGTGCTTCTCATGTTGGTGTGGTGTGGCTCAAGGCTCACTCCTTGCATTGCTATTGCCTCCAAGGTCGCACCTGGCAGGGATTACCAGTGTTGGAAGGGTCTAAGATTAGAGCACCTTCACTCTAATTGACAGAACCTTACAAAATACCCTCGTCCCTCCCCCCGGGGAGGAAAAGGATCTGAAAATATCATTTAACTCAACTATCCAAATCCTACTCTAACACCAAACAAAAGTCAAAACCCCTCTACGAAACAAGGCAAATGAGCCAACCTCAGCCTTTCTCCAGCTAAACACACTGGGACAAAGCCTTGCTATACATTCCTCATACTAACCCGGAACTCCCCCACACTCAGATAACCAGACATACAAAATGCCAGTTTGCTCAAGGCTAAATCCTATCTCTTCCTGCTCAAATCTAAAACAACTCCATCCCTTCACTGCCATGGCAAAAAGGGACCAACCTACAGAATCACACTTCCCATGCAACTATTCATCACTACAAACCCCAACAGTCCATTGCAGGAACAAATCAACTGCGCATCTGTTACCACACGACCAGGATTCTAAGCCCCACAACTCCCAAACCATCCACTGCCCAAAGCAGGAGGTCCCAGGGACAAAACTACACAACCATATCTGTAACACACAATCAGGATTCTAAGCCCCATAACTCCCAATCAACACTAACTGCCACCAAAACGCAGGCATTAGCCTCTGCGCCCCAAACATTCCTCACACCTTAACTCCTGAACCAACTCCCTCCTGGCAGGCTCAACAGGAGACAACATCATTCCTCTAAACCACTCTTAAAACTAAACCTCTAACCAAGTCACCCACGGGGAACCTAAAGTGACCACACAACTTCACTGGCAAACAACCAACCTAAACCATTCTTTCACAAAACCCAAAAAAAACTCTAACAAACTACACCTCTACATGCGACACAGGATCAACTCCACTGTGTCCAACAATACACAAAAGAATCCCACTATCCTTACTGCCCTGGCAGAAGGCACTTGGGAAAACTACAACCTTCAACTCTTACACGCAACACAGGACCAATTCAACTGTGTTCAGCCAATACACCACAGAAACCCACTATCCTTACTGTCCTGTCAGAAGGCACTTGGGAAAACTGCAACTCTCTCCACTGCATAAGCAGGAGGTCTGTAATCCATAATCAGCAGGCAATACAAAGGCTACTAACTCCCCTTAACCTAACTCCTCTTGGCATCCAGCCATGAAGTCCAAGGAAACCAGAAATCACTCACATCCTCAAAACCCTCTGACACAGGGACAAAACACTACCAGAAACAACCTTTAACTATTTTAACCAGCTACACAGGATTACTCAACCGTGTCAAGTACTTTTATAATAGAAATCTAATACCCTTGCCACCTTAGCAAAAGGCACATACCAACTTCCCATGCGACCAAACACACAATCCTAGCACTTTATTACTCTGAACAAACTATAACACCCCCTCACATGGGGAAAAGCACCTAGGAAAACTACAATTCCCCACTCTAGCTCATCCTAACTATCGCACACATCCATAAACCAATATAATCCTACCCAGGAACAACCATCTGGGTCCAGCTAACCCCTCCCTCTCAAAGAAGGCCACAAACTTCCACTCTGATTCTAAAATCTATCCTCCAAGGAGAACTCCAAATCTTGAACGCAGGCATGTCCATCTGCACATAATCAACACATCCACATCATAACTCAGAATAACCCTCCTCCTGGCCAATTCAACAGGAGGCAATACCATTACCAAATCAACTCCAAAACCTATCCTCCACAAACAACCTTCCTGCCGCAATTAACCTCATTGCAGATTCCAACAAGGCTGTACCTATTCCTCTAAACACTGGGACCAAAATCCCTAATACAACAGCAGCATACATATTCTAAATCTCACCCCATCTAACATTTCTAACAATGAATGCATGTCTAAACATTCCCCAACCATATTACATTCTACAAAACACATGTAAGCATAGCATCTACCTTAACCTTATGCAATACTACCCCCATCAACATGAACAATACTTTAAACATCACATCACCGTATCTATCCTTCCAGGGTCAATTTTACCACAAAATCATCTGGTCACAATCCTTGGAGCAATACATTTAAGTGACGCCTCTTCCCCACATTAAGACCATCTCAGCCCCAAACCCTTTAAGGACATTTCCCTCATATAACAACATTTTCCACAATAAGCATAACACAATCCAGTGGCCCTTCTTTCCCAAAGTCAAAAGTAATATGCTGGTTACTGGACAACTGGCCCACAGTTCATCCTCAAGATTCAACAGTTCTCGAAGTTCAAGCCACTCCGATGATGTCACCCAAAGTTCAGTCACCAGAATCTTCTTTGGAGAAACATGTTCCAACATCCCCTGATTCCAACCACCCCCCGAGTGACCAAATAACCATAGGGTTATATTCGGAACCAGATCAGTCAGCACCACCTCCCAGGACTCTGATTCAGCATTCTCTCTCGAACTCAGGACCTCACTGCACTGGAAATCTTGGTTCAAGATAGGATCAGCCACCATGGATCTCGCCAACTGCTTGTTCCTTTCATCATCCAGGAAAGCCTCGGGCAGCAAGGACTCTTGAACGCCTTCTTCCCCTGACACCAGCTCCAAACCGTTCTCTGAAGTCAAGGCATCTCTTCCTGCTGCTTCCATCCGCACGGCCGACTCCTTCTCTTCAGGGAGTTCACAAACTTGATGGGAATTCCCACTCACATCCTCAAAACATATGCACCATAAAGTGGCAGACCAGGCAAGCGCAATTGAGACGCTTTGGAGGAGGGGTCTTCTGGGCTCTTCCCAGGCTTCTCCGGCTGAGAAGCCTTCTCTAAAATTTCAATCTCCTTGAAGCCTCACCCTCCAGGACGGAAGTATCCTCCCGGCAAGGCATCTTCCTACAGCTCCGACCCGCCTTCACCATCAGCGATAGGGACTTCCAAACTACCAGTCAGTTGATTTTCCAACACCACTGGCAGCTTCCCTCAACTTCTGCAAGACAGTCATTGCCAGGAGCTTCTTCTCTGTAGCAACTTCCACTCTTTCAAGGGACAGCAAAATCACTCCCACGCCAACAAACTTCCCACGGCCTCTGTAATTAAAACAGTTTCGCTTTCTCCTTTACTGCAGGCCGGGACATCAAGGGAAAACATTCCTCCGTCGCTTCTTTCTCCGGAGGCCTGGCTTCCATCTCGCAGGGCACTTTTCAGTATCTTCGGCCGTCCACACAAATTTCTCTGGTAAAACGGCTTCTGCAACTGGTTTAGGCCCACACACACTCCATGCCTCCGGCTGGACTTCTTTCCTTTCCGGAGCATCATCAAAACGTCCATCCCCTTCACCTGGGAGACACATCCATCCTGGAGACACATCAATTCTTGGAGCCTACCGACTCTCTCTTGCAGAACATCCATCTCCTCCTGCAGCACACTCACATCATGCCGCCCACAATGAAGAGCTTTCTGCAATACTTGTAGCCTCCAACAGCACCACTGCAATTCCTGGACCACCTCACCTCTGGTCCATACAGGAAACTGAGCTCTCTCCTGCCCAGTCACCTCAGCCTTCATCCCATCTGATTTAGGCTCTGTGGCTCCTCTGCCACACACTGCCAGGTCCTTCCAAACTGGCCTGTCCTTTGGCCCAGTCACCCTGGCTCCAACCATCTCCAGATCCTCCGCCAGGCGAGCGCTCCTACGCCCCTCCGGTTCTCTGGGTGCATCTTCCTCCTCCTTCTCCCAAGAAGGGGCACCATCTGACGATCCTTCCATCACCCAGTGAGGGAACAAGCCTTGCAGGATCCTTCTAGCCTGCTGCTGCTCCACCTCACTTGGGACCCAAGAATCGTCCTCATCCGCATCTTCCCAAAACTCCTCGGGACTCACCCATTCCACTTCAGTCAAGGATGGCACTACGGATGGCATCTTACTGGATAAGCCCTCAATGAATTCCTTCACGACAGGCTTTGGGAGATCTGGCTTTTCTGTAATGAACGCTGGGAACGTTCCTGCAAAGACGACAGCACACGGCGACTCGGTCCTATCAGGTTTATTTCCAGGTATCAAAACCTGTGAAGCCAGATCTGCCTTTCCCAGAACCCAACACAGTTTATATATAGTCCCCGCCTCCAACATCTGTCCATCATCCCAAAGACCCAACCCCCCTAGCATGCAATGCTTAGCAGAGGTTGCATCAGATCCAAATGATTCAGCAATCCCAGTAGTCCATTGGGGCATGACCCCAGGGTCACAGAGTTAGTGTCATGAGTCCAATTGTCCAATGGATATTCAGTCATATCCTCCCTGAGTCAGCATATTACAAGGCAGTGCTTCTCATGTTGGTGTGGTGTGGCTCAAGGCTCACTCCTTGCATTGCTATTGCCTCCAAGGTCGCACCTGGCAGGGATTACCAGTGTTGGAAGGGTCTAAGATTAGAGCACTCTTCGCTCTAATTGACAGAACCTTACAGTTCCAGTGATGAGGGCTGCAGAAATGCTACAGAAGGGACATTACTACACAACAGCACTATTGTGGGATTGACACTGGTGGATAATCTTTTAGAGGCATGGGCAAGGGCAAGGGCATTTTAGCTAACTCTTGTGAGTAGCATGCCGAAGAATGCAATACGAAACTCCAAAATGGAATGCCGATAAATAATAATAATACTTTATTTATACCCCGCCACCATCCCCCACAAGGGGACCCAGGGCGGCTTACATGTTGCACACCAGCGTAGATCCCTGAGCCCTTAGAACCCAAGCACACAACGTCAGCTGTAGAATATAGTCTTTTATTGAAGCAAATAACAAATAGAATAAGCAGTAGCAAAATATAGAAAAAGCAATATAAAAATCCAATCAAAAATTCAAAGAAATGTTCCACATGCCCAAGGCAGAATGCAGGCTGTAAAAACACATAGGAAGCCCAAAGGAGCAAGGTCCAAACAAGGTCCAATCACAGATAAAGTCCAAAAAAATTTCAAAAAGGTAAAAGTCCAAACTTTGAGTACAGGAGACTTGAGATACATGAAGCTTAAAGCAGGAGCTGCAGATACATGGATGCTATTGCAGGAGTTGTCCTGACTCTGAAGAGTCAAGCTACATGCATGGCTATATCAAAACTAGATTTGTTCACATACCCCTCCCTTACTTGGCAATTAAAACCATTGCTCAGAGGAAAGGCCTTGGATTGCCAATTAAGGCATTCCTTCTTTCTATCCCAAGCCGCAAGAACAGGTGTCTTATCAGTATACTGAAGATTCTCAAGTGAACTTGACTCCTTAGTTTTTTCCAAACGCCTGGTCTGCAAAACATTTGCAAAAGCAAAAGTTCCATCCCCATCATGAACCGTAGCTGGCCCTACAAAGGATCCCAGAATCCCTGCTGAGGACACAGGCCCAACATTACATAAGGCCATGCCCATCAATACAGTAAACACAATATAACACAAGAACACAACTGAAAATCAGAAAATAAAATAACTTAAGATACAAAACCATGGAAATAAACAACACAACAATATGAAATCAAAACATGATTGGTGGTGAACATTTCAGAACTCTAACAAAACTTTCAAAATTTCGTTATAAATGGCAGTTCCTTATTGGTTCTATCTTAAAAATTGCCAATAATGAAATAATAATGAAGTTTTGAAAATTTTGTTAGAGTTCTGAAATGTTCACCACCAGAACTGTAGAAGCAAAGCACCAGCGCCACCTAGTTTTCACCACCAGAACTTTAGTTTTGTAAGTACTTTAGAACCATTTAGAACCATGATTGTCCAGGCCTAATAGAGGGCTGTGATGCAGCAAGAGTAGTTAGGGGGTATCAATACAATTAATGGAAAATGTATTAGTACAGACAGTCCCCGAGTTACAAACATCTGATCTACAAATGACTCATAGTTACAAACAGGGGTAAATCAACATGAAGTGATAGAAATCTGCCCCTCTGAAGTGAAATTCACTCCTGAAAGAGTTATCATGGGGAAAAACCTTCCTCACCAAGGTTTGTTTTCAAAACAAACCACTTTTTTCAAAATCCAATTATCACAGGGACTGAAAGTGAGGTGAAGTCTTCTGAACAGGGGCACAGACAGCAAAATAAATGAGCAGGTATGTTAACACTTCCCTGTGCTATCTAATGAAGATAATAGCTTGCTCATTGCAAACACATTCTTCAGGCAGGTCAATATCAGCTATACTTCTGATAAATAACAACAACAACAACTTTATTTGTATTCCAGCTTATCTCCCCTAGAAATAATGATCCAACCAGATTCCAAAATAAACCAACAGAAATTAAAAAGTAACATAACTTCAAGTAATTTACATCTAACATAAAAACATAAACATAAAATTATATAAAACCACAATTAAAATTCATTAAAGATAGTTATTAAAATTATTATGCAGCCAATAAAGCAAAAGACCAACATAAACAAAAGACCGAGAACAAACAGAGCCTGGATGGTCAATACAGGAATGGAATAAACAACATAAGCTGAAGTAGAGAATGTTAATATAGGTAAATATAATATAACAGGGGCTGTGGTGGTGCAGCGGGTTGAGCCGCTGAGCCGCTGAACTTGCAGTTTGTACCTGCAGGACAGGGTGAGTTCATAGTTCCAGCTTCTGCCAACTGATTAGTTTGAAAACATGCAAACGTGAGTAGATCAGTAGGTACTAGGCATGGTTTAGAACCCAAAAATAGCAAATTGAAAATCTAATTGGGGGGGGGGGGATTTTTTTTGATTAGTAATAGGAAGACTTACAAAAAAAATTCCAAAAATTTCTAAAATGTAACTTAATTACTAACGAAATTTGTTAGTAGTTCGTATGCCAGAGCATGCGCATTTTATTTATTTATTTATTTATTAACTTCGATTTAGTATACCGCTCACTCCGGAGCTCAGAGCGGTTTACAAAGAAGCAAAAACACTGAGAAATAAAACAATTAAGCAGTTAAAAACATATTACACATCACAACAGATTAAAACATATTAAGAGCACAACCCTCAGCAAAGGCTGGGGGACGGGATAAAAACCTGGGGGAACCATAGGCGGCAAGCGGGCAATGTGGTTGAATTAAGAGCCGAACGCCTTCCTAAAAAGCCAAGTCTTCAAGGCCTTGCGAAAGGGCAGGAGAGCGCGGATGGCGCGGATCTCCTCCGGGAGGCCATTCCAGAGACTTGGGGCGGCTACAGAGAATGCCCTCCGCCGTGTAGTGGCTAGTCGGCAGGTTCCGAGGGAGGCACCACAAGGAGGTTGAGCTCCTCGGAGCGTAGTGATCTCGCAGGCATATAGGGGTAAGTCGCTCCCTCAAGTACACTGGCCCAAAACCATAGATGGCCTTGAAAGTGAGGACTAACACCTTGAAGAGGACCCGAATTCAATCGGAAGCCAGTGCAGCTCGCGCAAGAGTGGAGTCACTCGGTCAGATCTTGCAGCACCCAGGAGGAGGCGAGCTGCGGCGTGCTGCACCAGCTTAAGCTTCCGGATCATCGACAAGGGAAGGCCAATGTAGAGCGCATTACAGTAATCAAGCCTCGAGATGACCGTGGCTTGGATCACCGTAGCCAGGTCGCGTTGGGGAGGTAGGGAGCCAGGCGTTTAGCCAACCGGAGATGGAAGAATGCTGTCCTGCAGGTGCAGCCGATCTGCTCCTCCATGGACAGGTGGGCGCCCAGTCGGACCCTAGACTTTTACCGAGGGCTGAGGGCAGAGGGCCACACCATCGAAAGTTGGCAACTGGGTCGCGACCCTCCCCGGGCGGCCCAGCCACAAGATCTCCGTCTTCGCCGGGTTCACCTTCAACGTACTGGCTCGCAGCCATCCAGTGACGGCTACAAGGCAAAGATGGAAATTATCGGGTACAGAGACTGCGGGGTCCAACCTCAGAATGAGCTGGGTATCATCAGCGTACTGATGACACTCCAGCCCAAAACTCCGCACCAGTTGGGCGAGTGGTCGCATATAGATGTTGAATAATAGCGGGAGAGGATAGCCCCCTGAGGCACCCCGCAGTTCAGCGGGAGCCTCCGAGACCACCCCACTTCACACGCTGTTGGCGGCGTTGGAGGAAGGAGGACAGCCAGTTGAGGGCTGTCCCCTCACCCCCGCCACCGCCAGGCGGCATTCCAGATGGTTTGGCCTACAACCCCCAGAAATCCTCACAGCTGGTAAATTAGCTGGGATTTCTGGGAGTTGTAGGCCAAAACTAGGATAAATCACACTGAATTCTAGATGGGATTCTCCACAGAGGACGGAGGGAGGAGGGAGTGGGTATTCTATTCTTGGAAGCAGCAAAAGAAAAGGAGGAGGAGCCCCCCCCTTGCTCCTCGCTGCCTCTCTCTCACCCCGATCCCGAGGGAGCGAGGGCCCAAGTTTGCTCAGGCTGGTCATATACCTACATTCTATGCACATGCAATAATACAGCAGTAACAGTGGGTATAAGAAGAGGTAAAATTCAAACCGAAGTATTCTGACTGGTCCCTGCCTCATGCAGTGCAAACGGGCTCTTCTCTGTGAGCCCAGGAATTAGCCGGGAAAAGCCAGCGTTTTCTGCTTGGGTGCACACATACATATTCTTTGGGGGATTTGCTGCAGAATCTTCTCTATGAGCCCAAGATTCTGTAGCAAATCCCCCCTCCCAAGAATATGTATGTGTGTGCTCCCAAGCAGCAACGCTGGCTTTTCCCGGGCTAATAAGAGAAGAGCCCGTTTGCACCGCATGAGGAGAGACCAGTCAGAATACTTCGGTTTGAATTTTACCTTGTTATTGTTATTACTGCTGTATTATTGCATGTGCATGGAATGTAGGTATGACCAGTTGGATTACTTATAATATTAGGCACTTACAGTAGCATTCATTCTATTATACATTAGGTTGGTTTCTCACCCCAATACTCTTTGATGCTTTAGATCCTGGCAGGGCAGGAGGCAGGGAAGCCTGGAAAAATGTAAACAGAGAGGTTTACTCAGTAAATCCACAAAGGAGGGCCCTTCATCCAAAGTGCCCTCCTTTGCAGATTTACTTGAGTAATCCTCTCTGTTTACATTTTTCCAGGCTTCCTTCCAGCCGAAAGAAGGAGCGAGTTTAGGGCTTGCCTTGCCATAATACTTATTGGCAAGGGAGGCGGGAGGGTGGTGAGAGAGAAGGAGGGTGCCCCCCTTATGCCCCCCCTTACGACCTAATAACGACACTTAAGAAAATCCTGGCCCCCGGAGTTCGAAAAAGAAAGTCCACTTCCTGGTTGGCGTTCCAGGTGCGGAAATACTCGAAAGTAGCATTTCTTACGAATTTCTTACGAAACGAATCATTTTCATAACTTTTTCTCATGCCTAGTAGGTACCACTCCAGCAGGAAGGAACGGCGCTCCATGCAGTCATGGTTGCCACTTGACCTTGAGGTGTCTACGGACAACGTTGGCTCTTTTGCTTAGAGATTGAGATGAGTACCACCCTCCAGAATCAAACCTGACTAGACTTAATGTCAAGGGAAAACTTTACCTTTACTAGAACAAACTGACATAGTGGAGAGAAAAGAGCACCTCCAGTACCAGCACCATAAGAACTGGTCCTAATGGAACCGTAGGTTTTTGTCTCTCCTCTGTAATGTGGCTGCTCTGTTTGACCTACCTTTAGGACACTAGTTTCTTATTATCCTAGCATTTTTGATCTCAACAACTAGGATCATCCCAATTCTTACCCTGCAGTAAAATACACTGGATTATTTTGGGACAAGGACATAGCCCTGTTGTTGGTACAATGTACTCGACAGAGTGACCTTCCAGATCCTTCCAGCCTTACACTCACATAATTTAATTGGGCTCTGACATGTTTCTCACTCTTTCTTTCTTGCCTCACCCATGTTTCTGAGCAATAACAAGCTGTCGATTTCCGTTCCCCCTTGTGCGAAGGGAGGCAAAGAATCTCTGCTCTCTAAACAGACATTCAAGGCAGATGTTGCTCTGGAAGGCAGGTTCAGATTGGCTCGTGCAGTGACTCGAAGTGTTCATTGCAATTGTGCTGAAATTACTGCTCGAAAAGTCTCACTGCCAAGGTCACAGAATCTCTCAGATCTGAATATTGGGAATACTTTATCACTGCCATGTGAATCTAGGCTTCTTATAGCAAATAGCAAGGACTTTACTATGATGAGTTTATCCCAGACCTTTCTTCCTCCTTCCTTCCTCCTTCCTTCCAGACAACAAGTTAACTATGAGCCAACAATGTCATGCAGAGGCAAAAAAAAAAGCCAATGGGATTTTGGCCTGCATCAACAAGAGTCTAGTGTCTAGACCCACGGAAGTCATGTTACCCCCCTATTCTGCCTTGGTCAGACCACTAAGCCTGGACCCACACTGTATCCCATTCTGGGCACTGCAATTTAAGGGAGATGTTGACAAGCTGGAATGTGTCCGGAGGAGGGTGACTAAAATGATCAAGGGTCTAAAGAACAAGCCCTATAAGAGGAGCGGTTTCAAGAGCTGGGCATGTTTAGTCTGCAAAAGAGAAGGCTGAGAGGAGACATGATGAAGGCCATGTATAAAGATGTAAGGGGACGTCAACAACAACAACATCATCAACAACAACAACATTTAATACGGCCCATAGACCCATCGGTGAATGTGAGGGCAAATCAAAAGGCCGGAGGTTTAGCACAGCTGCTAAATCAGCAGCAGCAGCAGCAGCTAAAAGACCTATCAACCAAAAGGTTGCAAATTCGAACCCTGGGTTGGCTAGGGCAGCCAACCGTCAGCCCTGCCCACTGTTTACCTAAGCAGTTCAAAAACAGCTTTAGCTATGAGGGTGGGTCAGTAAGTCCGTGACGTTTTGAATTTCCCACCTTTTAACTGAAAGGGCAACACTGCTCCTGTCAACAGGCATCTGTCAGTTGACTCCTGCCAAAATTGGAACAAGCTGCGTCATTTAGTTTGTGTTTGATAGCCATTGATAGCAAACTACCGCATGATTTGAGGAGAAAATGGAAAAAAGTAAATTTCGTGTGCTTATTAAGCATTATTCTTTGCGGAAAAAAACATCACTAAAACCAAGGCTAAGCTTGATAAATACTATGGGGACTCTGCACCATCAATTTCAATGGTATAAAAGTGGTTTATTGAACTCCGTTGTGGCCGTACAAGCAGGGAAGTGCCGAATGTTCTGATGCCCAGTTGAGGTCTCTACACCGAAACAATTGAAAAATTCAATGTGGTGTTGGCCGATCGGAGATTGAAAGTGGGAGAGATCGTGGAAGCCATAGGCATCTCACATGGCTCAGTGGTTTCAATTTTAAACGATCACTTGAGTCTGAGAAAGCTTTCCGCAAGATGGGTGTCGCGTTTGCTCACAATCGACCACAAATGCAAACGTGTGACAATTTCGCAGGAGTGTTTGACATTGTTCAACCGTAATATGGACAAGTTTTTGCCCCGTTTCATAACTGTGAACGAAACGTGGATCCACCACAACACACCAGAGACCAAACAGCAGTCAAACCATTGGGTTTCTTGGGGTGAATTGGCGCCAAAGAAGGCCAAGGTGGGTTTGTCAGCCAATAAAGTCATGGCGACCATTTTTTGGGATGCACGCGGTATAATTCACATTGACTACCTTCAAAAGGATAAAACAATCAATGGCGAATATTATGCCAACTTATTGGGTCGATTTAATGAGGATTTGAAAAAACCCCGACTGCATTTGGCCAAGAAAAAAGTTCTTTTGCACCAGGACAATGCAAGGGTGCACACATGTGCAGTTGCCATGGCAACAATCCATGAATTGAGATACGAATTGCTCCCTCATCCACCCTATTCTCCGGATTTAGCCCGAGCAACTATTTCTTGTTTCCAAACCTGAGGAAATGGCTCATGGAAAGAGATTTGACTCAACAATGAAATCATCTCACAAACAAATACCTATTTTGATGACCTCAACCAACTTTATTTTTTGAAAGGGATAAAAAAAATTGAAGAAACGTTGGACAAAGTGTATAGAGCTCAAAGGAGACTACGTTGAAAAATAAAATGATTTTTTATCCAAAAACCTGTGTTCATTCAAAAAGTCACAAACTTATTGACCCATCCTCGTATACTTAGATAAATTAGGTACCGCTTCAAAAGCCATCTCAGAAGATCAGAAAATGCTGGAATGAGGAATGCTGGAATGCGGAAATCCTGACAGCTCTTTGTCATAAAAGGATGGAGTGAAAGCGCCCCCTGTGGCATGACACAAAAAACATCCTTCTGTTCTGTTCTGTCTATGTATTGTGTGTGTATTTACAAATGGCATTGAATGTTTGCCGTGTATGTGCACTTGTGATCCGTCCTGAGTCCCCTTCGGGGTGAGAAGGACGGAATATAAATAAAGTGTTATAAAGTGTTTTATTATTATTATTATTGTCTTCTGCTGTCCTGGAAACTAGGACGCGGAGAGCTGTTCAGCAGTGGAACTCTCTGCCCTGGAGTGTGGTGTAGACTCCTTCTTTGGAGGCTTTTAAATGGAGGCTGTATGGCCATCTGTCAAGGGCGCTTTGAATGTGATTTTCCTGCTTCTTGGCAGGGGGTTGTACTGGGTGGCCCACAAGTAAGGTAGCCACTTTATGATAAAAGAATAAGAGACAGGTACCTAAAAATAGGGGATTTTTCACAAAAATAAGGGACACTTCATAAAAACTTGAAAATCAATTGATGATTTTCAAGTTTTTATGAAATGTCCCTTATTTTTGTGAAAAATTCCCTATTTTAGGTACCTGTTCCTTATTCATGTGGCAAGCCTACCCACAAGGTCTCTTCCAAGTCTTTGATGCTATGATTCAATGATTCTAAGACCAGACTTAAAGTCCAGGACCCAGATATCAGTTTCATTTCTCCCATACTCAATAACAAATTATCAGACATTATTTATTTATTTATTTATTTCTTGGGACTTCTACACCGCCGACTCCCAGGGGCTCGCGGCGGCTCACAAGAACCAATGGCACAGCGCCAGAGGGTTAAAAACAGAACACTTAAAAACATCATTAAAACATGCAACAACAATAATTAAAACAAGAGCAGCAGCAATATAATGGCCCAGTGGATGTATAGACGCCTACTCACCGAAGGCCTGCCTAAACAAGTGTGTTTTGCAGGCCCGTCTAAACGGGAGTAGGTCCTCAGGGTTCTGGTTTCGGCCGGAAGGGCGTTCCAGAGCGTGGGAGCTATCACAGAGAACGCCCTCCCGGGTAGATATTAAATGAGCCAGCTTCACCTATGGTATTACCAAGAGGTTGGCCTCCTCAGACCGGAGTGATCTCGATGGGCAATATGGAGTGAGACGGTCCCTCAGATACGCTGGCCCCAGGCCGTGAATGGCCTTGAAGGTAAGAACCAACACTTTGAAGGCGACCCGGTGCTCGATAGGCAGCCAGTGCAGATCCTGCAAGATTGGAGTTATACGGCAACCTGCTGGAGCCCCAGACAGGAGCCGGGCGGCAGTGTTCTGAGCCTGAGCTTCCGGATCGACGACATAGGCAGGCCAACGTAAAGCGCGTTACAGTAATCTAGCCTCGAGATGACCGTGGCTTGGATCACCGTGGCTAGGTCGCTCCGGGAGAGGTAGGGGGCCAGCCTCCTTGCCTGGCGGAGGTGGAAAAAAAGCAGCCTTACTGGCCATGGAGACCTGGGTCTCCATTGTCAGATGGGGAGTCCAAATGGACACCCAGGCTCTTCACTGACGGCGCTGGGTGCAGCGCCGCACCGTCCAGGGTCGGAAGCCGGGCACCCACTCGCCCGGGCGGCCCAGCCACAAGATCTCCGTCTTCGCCGGATTCACCTCAACCTACTGGCTCGCAGCCATCCAGTAACGGCCTCGAGGCACTGTTGGAAATTATCGGGACGGACTCCGGCCTGCCCTCCATCCTCAGAATGAGCTGGGTGTCATCCGCATACTGGTGACAGACCAGCCCATAACTCCGCACCAGCTGTGCAAGCGGCTGCATGTAGATGTTAAATAACAGAGGGGAGAGAATGGCCCCCTGAGGAACTCCGCACACTAATGGGGAGTCCTCGAGACCACCTCGCCCCTCCTCACACGCTGAGACCGCTGGCGGAGGAAGGAGGTCAGCCATTTAAGGACAGTCCCCTCACTCCAGCCATGGCCAGGCGGTGGATCAAAAGATTGTGGTCGACCGTGTCAAACGCTGCCGTGAGGTCCAATAACACGAGCAGCGCAGACCCGCCTTGGTCGAGCTGGCAGCGGAGTTGGTCTGTGATGGAGACCAGAACCGTCTCCGTCCCGTGCCCCAAGCGGAAGCCGGACTGGAAGGGGTCTAGCCATGTTGCATCATCTAAGAAGGATTGCAGCTGCTCCATTACTGCCCTCTCAACCACCTTGCCCAGGTACGAAAGGTTCGACACTGGGCGGTAGTTGAGGGAACCGCAGCAGGATCCAATGATGGTTTCTTCAGTAATGGAGCTACCACCGCCTCTTTTAAGCACTCTGAAAGACTCCTTGCTCAAGGGAGCTGTTAATGATATTCAACAGAGGCCCACGTCAACCCTCCAGGCAAGATCTAACCAGCCAGGAGGGGCACGGGTCGAGGGAGCAGGTGGTAGGGCGAGCCGCAGTCACTATCTTATCAACAGCATCTGCGTCCAGTGGCCGAAACCGGTCGAGGGTGGGCCCAGCGGAGGGCCACGGGTCTCTAGCTCTCTTACTGTGTCAACTGTGGCCGGGAGGAAGGGGCGGAGGCTCAGTATCTTGTCTGTAAAAGCTCTGAAAAGCACCGGCAGTGAGGGCCTGATCACTATTTTTTGGGACGGTAGGGACCGCTGCCAAGGATCGAATTACCTTAAACAGTTGGGCCTGGCGTGAGCTTGCAGACGCTATCAAGGCAGAGAAGTATTCATTTTTGGCTGCCTTGACAGCATGCTCATAGGACTCTTTAATTAGCTTATAAGCTGATACTGAGGCTCCGTCACGGAGTTTCCGCCACTCGCGCTCTAGCCGTCTCCTTTCCCGCTTCATGATCCTAAGGTCCCCTGTATACCAGGGGGACCGATGATTGCGGGGCGGAGAGGGCGCCTGGGAGCAATCTCGTCGAGAGCTCTGGCCAGTGAGGTGTTCCAAGTCTGACTAGCTCATCGACTGAGACGCTGATAGACTCCAGATCCCTCAGAGCATTCAGGAGCCTTTCAGGTTCCATAAGTCTCCTTGGGCGAACAAAAATCTGTTCGGCGCCCTTTCAAATATGGAGCAAGGAGAAAGGGAAAGGAGACTGTCCTGATCAAAAAAGGGATTTACATTGGTATAAGAAATCCTTACAGTGGTGTATGTACAAGGGTGGGTCAATAAGTACGTGACTTTTTGAATGAAACACAGGTTTTTGGATAAAAATGGTTTTATTTTTCAACGTAGTTTCCTTTGAGCTCTATACACTTTGTCCAACGTTTCTCCAATTTTTAATCCCTTCCAAAAAAAATAAGATTTGTCGAGCTCATCAAAATAGGTATTTGTTTGTGAGATGATTTCATTGTTGGAGTCAAATCTCTTTCCCCGAGCCATTTCTTCAGGATTGGAAACAAGAAATAGTCACTCGGGGCTAAATCCAGAACATAGGGCAGATGAGGGAGCAATTTGTATCCCAATTCATGGATTGTTGCCATGGCAACTGTACGTGTGCACCCTTGCATTGTCCTGCTGCAAAGAACTTTTTCTTGGCCAAATGCAGTCGGGGCTTTTTTCAAATCCTCATTAGATCGACCCAATAAGTTAGCATAATATTTGCCATTGATTGTTTTATCCTTTTGAAGGTAGTCAATGTGGATTATACCGCTGCATCCCACAAAACGGTCACCATGACTTTATTGGCTAACAACCCCACCTTGGCCTTCTTTTGGCACCAAGTCACCGAAAAACCCACTGTTTTGACTGCTGTTTGGTCTCTGGTGTGTTGTGGTGATCCACGTTTCATCCATGGTTACGAAACGGGGCAAAAACTCGTCCATATTGTGATTGAACAACGGCAAACACTCCTGTGAAATTGTCACATGATTGCGTTTGTGGTCGATTATGAGCAAATTTCAAGAAAATTCAAACTCACCTACAGAAACATTGTGGGTAAAAATCCCAGGACAAAAAACTAATCTAGCATTAGGGATCTGCTATCGCCCTCCCAACCAAACTCCAGAGGCAGACTGCTATCTGGAAAATGAAATTAAACAGGCCTCAAAAGCAATAAATTAGTCATAATGGGGGACTTCAACTATCCCCGAATAGATTGGCTAAATTCTTGTTCTACGCATGAAAGAGAGAAAAGGTTCCTCGACATGCTAGCTGATTATTCCCTTGAGCAGATGGTCATGGAACCAACCAGGGAAAGGGGATCCTGGACTTGGTGCTAACTAATGAACAAGATCTCGCTCAAGATGTCCTTGTAACTGAGCCCATAGGTACCAGTGACCACAACACAATAACCTTCAACTTAAGTTTGATAGCAAACTGTCAGTGAAAACTAACACAGAGACCTTAAATTTTCAAAAGGGAATTTCACCAAAATGAGAAAAATAGTAAAGAACAAACTAAAAGGAACAGTAAAAAAAATCAAATCCCTCCAGAATGCTTGGAAACTGTTTAAAAATACTTTAAAACAAGCCGAACTAAAATGCATTCCTAAAATAAGAAAGAGGCCGGGAAAGTCCAAGAGGACATCAGCATGGCTTACAAATGAAGTAAAAGATGTGATTGGAAAGAAGAAAATCTCATTTAAGAATTGGAAGGCTCATCCTACCGAGGAGAACAGAAAGGAACACAAGCTCTGGCAAACTAAATGCAAAGCAACAGTCAGGAAAGCCAAGAGAGATTTTGAGGCACACATAGCAAAGAATATTAAAAAAAAAACTTCTTTAAGTACATCAGAAGCAGGAACCCAACTAGAAAAGCAGTTGGGCCACTTGACTTAAAAATGGTCAGAAAGGGAAAATCAGTGAAGACAAGGAGATTGCTGAGCGGCTAAATGACTTCTTTGCCTCTGTTTTCACACAGGAGGACAGACAACATATGCCTGCAGCTGAGTCAGTTTTTTCAGGGAGGGAATTAAATGAATTAAACCAGATAGAGATAAACAAGGAAGATGTTCTCACATGCCTTACTAAACTAAATGTCAACAAATCACCAGGGCCAGATGGCATCCACCCCAGAGTTCTTAAGGAACTCAAGTGTGAAATTGCTGAAATTTAGCCAAAATATATAACCTTTCTCTAAGATCAGGCACTGTACCCGATGACTGGAGGGAGGCAAATGTAACTCCGATCTTCAAGAAAGGATCCAGGGGTGATCCAGGAAATTATAGGCCAGTTAGTCTAACCTCAGTTCCAGGCAAAGTGATGGAAACCATTATTAAAGAAAAAAATTACTAAGCACATAGAAGAACAGGCATTGCTGAAGGAAAATCAACATGGTTTCTGCAAAGGCAAATCATGTCTTACTAACTTGATAGAATTCTTTGAGGGTGTAAATAAACACATAGATAAAGGGGACCCAGTCGATATTGTTTACCTTGACTTTCAAAAGGCTTTTGACAAAGTCCCTCACCAAAGGCTCCTAAATAAGCTCTTCAGCCATGGAATCAGGGGACAGGTCTTGTCCTGATTGGAACCTGGCTAAACTGTAGGAAACAAAGGGTGGTAATAAACGGACATTTCTCTGGGTGGAAAGAGGTGAGAAGTGGCGTACCCCAAGGTTCAGTTTTGGGTCCGTTACTTTTTAATTTATTCATTAATGACCTGGATGTAGGAGTGAATTCTGAGGTAGCAAAGTTTGCAGACGACACTAAATTGTTCAGGTAGTTAAAAATGAAACTGATTGTAAAGAGCTCCAGAAAGATCTCTTGAAATTGAGTGAATGGGCAACAAAGTGGCAAATGCATTTTAACCTAAACAAGTGTAAAGTCATGCACATCGGGGCAAAGAACCCCAACTACACCTATCAATTGATGGGGTCAAAGCTTTCCGAGACAAACCAGGAAAGGGATCTTGGGGTTTTGGTGGACAGCTCAATGAAGATGTCAACCCAGTGCGCAGCAGCAGTGAAAAAAGCAAATTCTATGCTTGGCATGATCAGGAAGGGAATCGAAAACAGGTCGGCAAATGTTGTATTGCCTCTCTACAAATCTATGGTAAGGCCACATTTGGAGTACTGTGTACAATTCTGGTCTCCGCACCTCAAGAAGGATATAACGGAACTGGAAAAGGTACAAAGAAGGGCAACAAAATGATCCAAGGGATGGAGCAGCTCCCTTATGAAATCAGGTTGCAACGCCTTGGTCTTTTCAGCCTTGAAAGACGGCGTTTAAGAGGTGACTTGAACGAAGTGTATAAAATCATGCATGGGATAGAAAAGGTGAATAAAGAAAATATTTTCTCTGTCACACAACACTAGGACTAGGGGCACTCCCTGAAGCTCCAAGGTAGGAAAGTTAGGACTAATAAAGGGAAATATTTCTTCACCCAGAGGGTCATTGGGTTATGGAACTCACTTCCAGAGGAGGTTGTGACAGCTGTCAGCCTGGACAGCTTCAAGGCAGGATTAGACAGATTCATGGATACCAAGGGAATCAGTAGCTACTGAAATGGACATCCAAGTGCCACCTCTGTGTTGATGGAGGCAGGCAGGATTTTCCCCTGGTACTGGTTGTGGGGGGTCGGGAGCAGGTGAGGGTTCTGCCCTCCTTTCTGCTAGAGATCCCTGTGTACAACTAGTGGGCCACTGTGTGACACAGAATGCTGGACTAGATGGGCTGAGGCCCGATTCAGCATGGCTCTTCTTATGTTCCTATGTTCTTAAACGCGGCACCCATCTTGCGGAAAGCTTTCTCATACCCAAGTGATCATTTAAAATAGAAACCACTGAGCCATGTGAGATGCCTATGGCTTCCACAATATCTTGCACTTTCAATCTCCGATCGGCCAACACCATATTGTGAATTTTTTCAATTGTTTTGGGTGTAGAGACCTCAACTGGGCGTCCAAACGTTTGGCATCTTCCATGCTTGTACGGCCACAACGAAATTCAGTAAACCACTTTTATACCATTGAAATTGATGGTGCAGAGTCCCCATTTATCAAGCTTAGCCTTGGTTTGAATGATGGGTTTTTTCAGCAAAAAATAATGCTTAATGAGCACACAAAATTCACTTTTTTCCATTTTCTCCTGAAATCACGCGGTAGTCTGCTATCAATGGCTGTCAAACACAAACTAAGTTATGCAGCTTGTTCAAATTTTGATAGGAGTCAACTGGCAGATGCCTGTTGACAGGAGCAGTGTTGTCCTTTCAGTTAGGAGGCGGGAAATTCAAAAAGTCACGGACTTATTGACCCACCCTCGTACATCAGCATCAGGATTCCAGCCAAAATTCTCAGCCTTCCTTATGCTGGCCATCTCTACTGCAAACCATAGACAAAATCCAACACAAAAGAATATTTTAATGGGTTCCCTTTGGGTCTCCTGTCCCTTACTGTGATAAAACAAAGAATAAGAAATGAAGAATAATAAATGAAAATGCTGCTGTGTAAGAAAGGCAGGGATGTTGTTTACGGTGAACAGCGGAGCCCAAGAGTCTTTCTGGAGCTCTTCGCAGACAAATGAAACATTAGCAGCATGATCCCAGAAACAATTAGGAAGCACCCAATCTGTCTTCCTGTACTTCACTTTCTCAAATGAATTTTGAGGAGGGGAAAAACTCACAACAAAATCTACCCTCCTTCCATTCTAAAGACGGATCATTCTTCTGCCCTTCTCATTTCTCCCACCTTTATCTCTTTGGCATGAGGCACTTTCAATGCCATAATTACAGTATTATTAGCTCAAAAAATGAATTTACAAACCCCTGTTCTTTATTTCTCATTATTGGTGGAGGGAATGTGTGCCCTGGAAATGAAAGCTGTTGCTTGGGAGATCTAAACCCAGGGACCTTATTAATGGGCTTTCAGCTTGTTTTAGATCTGAGTGGAGCCCGAGCAGTGCTCCCCAAAAGGATACTTCGAACACCATTAATGAGAACATTTAGCATTCTATTATTCAGTATAAAAAACAGCCAGCTCCAAAATAACCAGCAGGAAGGCCTCTGTATATTACAAAAAAGGGGGAGGAAAAGGAAAAACCAAAAGCCCCAAACCAGTGGGGAGATGACAGCCTGCATTGGCTACTGTTAGGAAGAAAGCCAGGGAAGAATAATTAAGCATAGCAAGAAATTAACCATGCCAACAAAGCAACAACAGCTGCTTCTCCATAAGCATAGCAGGGGAGGATAGGTATTACATTATATAGACAGTGCTCAATGAAATATTTCTGATTGTCATCTTTGTGACAGCTAGCAAATTCCATGTTAGCAGGTCAATAGAGCTTCTCTGGACTTTAGTCTAGGCCAGACAAGCCAAATTGCTGGACCCTATCTGTCAAAACAGATCTGAGCCCTTTGGACGTCATTTTTAAACTTCGACCAAGGAATAGATTCAGTACACAACAAACATGGAAGGAGGTTTAGGTCCCGTGTTCTTCTTTAATTGCTACTGGGTCGTTTTTTTCTCCAAATGTTGCAGTTAATTGAGATGTGTTTTGGAGCAACTGGGGCTCCTGTTCATTATGAAGAGTCCTGCTCTGTTTAGGAGTGTATTTTTAAATTTTATTTTATTTATTTATTTATTTATTTATTCGATTTAGTAGACCGCTCTCTCTGGAGCCCAGAGCGGTTTACAGCAATAAAACCAGATAAAAACACATTAAAACAGCATTATAAAACCAATTAAACCCTGCTCCCAACAATAAAATCCCAGCAGACGACAATAATGCAGGCGGCAAGACGCGGCAGGATGGCAGGTTATAGCAGGCATCAGTCGGAGCCAAATGCCTGCCTAAACAGCCAAGTCTTTACGGACTTGCAAATGCCATCAAGCCCCGTAGGGCTCGTGTCTCCTCAGGCAGTGAGTTCCAGAGGCTCGGCGCGGCCACTGCGCGTACTCGATAGCCTGTAGTTCTTGATGCCAGGCACCTCCAGTAAGTTGAGCCCCTCTGAACGCAGTGATCTTCTGGGCACATATGGGGTAAGCCGCTCCTTCAGGTACACTGGCCCCAAACCATATAAGGCCTTAAAAGTTAAGACCTTGAAGGAGATCCGGAATTCGATAGGAAGCCAGTGCAGTTCGCGCAGGAGTGGGGTTACATGAGCAGATCTTGGGGCTCCTGAGAGCAGACGCGCTGCTGCGTTCTGCATCAACTTGAGTTTCCGGATTGCCGACAAGGGTAGGCCAATGTACAGCGCATTACAGTAGTTGAGCCTCAAGATGACCGTGGCTTGGATCACCGTGGCCAGTTCGCAGCGGGAGAGGTAAGGAGCCAGACGTTTTGCCTGTCGCAGATGGTAAAACGCTGTCTTGCAGGCGCAGGCGATCTGGAACCAAGCAACTAATACATCCATTTTCCCCTTTCAGCTGTGAGAAAATCTTTGAAAACCACTCTGTTTCCAAGCCTATCTACAAATCAGGATTTATTCTGTGAAAAGTTTGCACATCATTGTTTTGTAAAGAAATTGCCATTTTATTTCTATGCAACAATATGATTTCCTGTATAGAAAATTCCTGTTGGAAAATATGATGCTGTAAGGACTCACCCATTCTGAGAAGCCAAAGCCTGTGTGGCAGTTTGACTCCCTGGCTAGAATAGCTGGCAACCATCTTAGGAAGGGAGTTCCACACAGCAGCCATTAGGAGAAGGTAGTTGCCAGAGACAGGGGGCGTGGCTTTAGAGTTTCTCTGGCTAGTTACAAAGTCTCCCAGGAGATTGGCTGAGAGTCAAGGGGGAGGAGTTAAGCTGTCTAGGAGGGAGAAATCCTGACAGGAAAGTTTCAGTCTTGAGCGAGGTTTTCGAGCAGTAACATCCAAGCCTCAGCTGTTGTTCTGATACAGTCTATTTCTATAGCAAAACATCCAGAGAGTTTGGGGTTACGCTGACTTGGAATAGTCAGACAAAACACCTTGCCATCTCTGGGTTAGAGAGGGAGGTGGGCTCTGAGACTGGGGTGTTAGCAGTAGTTAGCTAACTCTGTCAGACAAGACTCAGGGGATTTTTAGTGTAGAAAAGTTCCTGGTTGGAAACACCTGTTCGCCACTAGTTTTAGTATTAGGGTGACAGTACAATATCTTAGTCAAGTTTTTGCACTGACTGGAATTGTTGTAGATCTAAGCTTTAGTAGAACCTTTTCTGTAACCATACGCTCCGGCGCATTTTATCTGTAACCATACGCTCCAGCACATTTTATCTGTAACCATACGCTCGTTGCCTCAAGTGAAGTAAACCATCAAGATCTGTGCCTTGTTTAAAGCCTGCTTGAATTAATAAATTATTTCCTGATCATTTTGAAGAAAGTCTCCATCGTACTTCTTCCTCTCCGTAGAATCCTCTCCGTTAATGATATTTAATAGGAGCCTAGCTGGTGACCATATTTGATAAAATCCTAATAGCATTAGGTTGGTGGCGGCATTTTGGTTAATTAGGGTGGACCAAGTAATTCTAATTGGACCTAGGTCGTTACAATTGGTGGCAAGTGGTGGGATTTCACCAAAGCCCTACCCTGCCACAGTGACTCGACGTCTCCTGGGTCTTCACAGATGCCATGCCTGAATCTTGTTGTTGTGTATTCATCCTTTTCTGAGGAGGAGGCAGAACAGGAGGCTGAAGATGTAGAAGTTAGGGATTTCAGGTCAAGTGTTGAGGAGGAGGAAGAGGGTGAGGAAAATATTTTGCCAGTTCCTACATTTCAGGAATGCCAAAGGGTGGAAGAAAAAAGGTCGGCTAGAATTGTTACAAAGACGCCAAGCAATAAGACCTCACCCTAGGAACAGCTGGGTAGCTGAGGGCTATAAATCAGCAATAAAGCAAGTGGTCAATGCTGGCAGCAACTATTCTACTTAGTGTTTCTGGGCTCTGATTTCATTGCTTGCAGTTCTATCATCTGTGCAGTGCCTCACAAAGACTTTTTGCCAAAGACTCTTGTTTTTTGTCTGATGTAATACTTTTGCTTTGCTTTTGGGATTTTCCTTCTGTTCCTTTGTTGCTGTTTGCTGAAGTAAAGCTTTTTTAGTTGTTTTAACTCTTTTTGTAAGCTGTTTCTGGTGCTAAACAGGATACTTGTGTGGGATAAAGCAGCCGGGTTTAATACAGCAGGCTAAACCACTGTGCTGCAGAAAAATCTTGCTGATCAGAAGGTCAGCAGTTCAATCCCAAATTGGGGTGAGTACCCGCCATTAGCCCCAGCTCACCTGCCCACCTAGTAGGTCGAAAGCAGAAATCCGAGTAGATAAAATAGGTACTGCTTTTAGCAGGGAGGTAATAAAGGCGCCGTTAAGGACATCAATTGGAGAAAAGCTCATCAGCGTGAAAGATGGAACAACAGCACTACTTCCCCATGTCCGGAGGAGTGCTGGAAATAAAATGGGAAAAACTGCCTTTACCTCCGTTTGTGTTGTCTGCCCTTGTTAATTGTGTAGTCAGCAATTAATGTTTGCCGTATGTGTGTTCTGTAAGCTGCTCTGACTCCCCTTTGGGATGAGAAGGGCGAGGTAAAAAATACTGTTAATAATAATAATAATAATAATAATCACTATTACAGTAATTTTCTGGGCTTTATTTATGATTTTTTTTCTTTTGCTGTTTTATGTTCAATTCTGTTGTGTTATTTTTGGGGCTTGGCCTCACGTTAGCTGCCCTGTGTCCCCTTTGGGGAGATGGAGGCAGCTTATAAATTATTATTATTATTATTATTATGATAAATATTATAAACATTTGTTGGTACTGTTCCATTATTTGGGTGGCCATAAGGGCACCTAGAAAAAATTGATACTCTTTTTGCAGGGGAAAGGGGGTTGAAGGAGTTAAACCCTTTCCCCGTTTCCCTTTTATTCTCCCCACCTGTAACAATCTGACTTACAGCCAATTGTGTGATGGAGCTGAGTTCAAATTTGGGTCTTAAGTGTGGAGAGAATGTGAGGATTCAAACTCAGGCTTGTGACAGGGCAGAATATACTACCAATGCCACTACAATATGTAATGATTCTTTTAACTTTTACTTGCTGCCATCATTTAATTTACTGAGCTTGGCTACCCTCTAAGAAAGAGATGTTTCAAGGCTTGTGGGAGAAAGAATCACCAGAATAGATGTTTTATCAAAGAACTATCAAGTTTATTTAAACAGTGTTTCGAGCTTGAGGTTTCAAGAGTTCAAGAGCTTGGGTGGTTACAATCGACTAAGAGGTACTTTCTTAAGGTTACAAGATGCTAACTATGGAGATACAGTCTAACACAAAGCTACTGCACTCTAAAAACAATAACTCAGCAGTTTACACACACTCTGCTGGTC